>JASAND010007404.1:0-22500 GCA_030248195.1 Trissonchulus latispiculum | reverse complement strand
TAACATAATCATAAAATTCAAGCTGAGCTGAATCCAATGATATAAAGCTTTTGTTGCTACGAGTTATATTGCACCAGCAATGAATTTTTAAACAATATCCCTTATTTCAGCTGGTTTTTGGCTCTCTTTGATGTTGCCGCCGTGATTTGAATGAAGCAGTGTAAACTAGCAAAACCAGCTGAAATAAGGGATATTGTTTAAAAATTCATTGCTGGCGCAATATAACTCGTACCAACAAAAGCTTTATATCATTGGATTCAGCTCAGCTTGAATTTTATGATTATGTTATTTTTACTCACTTTTGCCAGAATTGCTATGCCGAAATTTTGGGTCTGTGTGGTGGTATTTTTCAAAAAAATCTATTTTCAAATTTTGAAATACTACATATGTTATGTGAAAGCGGGCGCCTAGGCGGTCCTGAAAATCTAATCGAAAAATTTTTCGGGTGAGCGAGTCGCGAGTAATAACCAGTCAAAGTTGCAAAAAGCGGCAAACATCAAAGGAAAAGGAAAAACGAAATTTTGGAATAAAATGCTTATTTCTCAACCGATTTTTTTCGTTCTTGTATCAATCGATGCGTCTTCGGGCGGGAAAATTTTTGTGAAAGAATGAGCTGAATAGCTTGCGCGGTCCGAAAAAATTCCCCGAAAAACCGATATTTTAAAATTTTTGAAATTTTAAAAAATTTTAAATTTTATAAAAATGTTTGTCTCGCTGCAAGGATTCCGAAAATATATGGTTATATGGGGTTACGACGTATATTGAGTTCACTGGAGGCCTTACAGATTTTGTACACACATTTTTGTGTCAGACTTTAGTTGCCCCGATTGCTGCTTTCCAGCTATAGTAATCGCTTGACAAATTTGGAAAAACTAGGCAAAATACAGGTTACGCGCACATTTTAGCTTTTTCCTCTATAACGAAGAGCGATTTCTCAAAAAAGAAAAAATCGTCCCCAGCTATTTGATGGAGGTATCGAATGATATAACCGATGTCTCGCGAAAAAATTTACTTGTGTCTGCAAAAAATCTGGAAAATTATACTTCTTCTAAAATGTGTTAAAAATATTTTAGGAAAGCAACCTTGGTTTCATGGTATGCGTTAAAAAGAGAAAATGTCAAGCCGCATTTTGATATAAAAACGGCTTCTTAACTCCAAGTATTGAATGAGTAATAATGGTGCAAACTTTATGTGACCAAAGGGAATCACCACCTTAAACATGCCTAAATATAGAAGGAAGAAAAATTACTTAAACTAATTAACATTAATTACAGAACATTTACAAATTACATAAAAGCACCAACAACTAGGCAACCGCAACACACTGTTATTATATTAGTTATCGCAAAGCCTTCACCACATATTGACTCGGGTACAGGCACCAAACGGGAACGTTCACTACTTAATTACAATAACTAAGCTGTGCTGTAGTTAGTAGTAGTTACTTACTATTAAAACTACATCATTCATCCAGACATGTGCAGGAGGGGAAGTTCTGGGGGGGAGCCGGAACTGGATTTTTCCGGTTTTTTGCCCAAAACACCTGAAAAATCAGGATTCTGGGGGGTGAGGGACCTCTCTGGGGGTGGGGTGAGCTTCAGGTCTGGGGGGAGGGTGAAACCCCCCCAAGCACATGTATGCATTCATCTGAAAATAAATTGACTGAATTAAATGAAAGCGTCGGAACTGAAACTAAACCTAAGGGATGTGCTCAAAAAGGAAAACGCATATACGCTTTATTTGAGACGCGTTGGATACGTTTTCCTAGCTTACACTTACATATGCGTTACTTACAGTATCCAGCTTCATTTAGCGTAATTGCTGCTATATGTACAAGAGGCTTTACAATGTTGAAAAACTTAGGCTGCTGTAAAGCGTATATACGCTTGTGATACGAATTTTTAGTGCTGCATTTTTGAGCACATCCCTAAAGCCTGACCAAAAAATGTAGGATGCGAAATTGTTTTCTTTATATCTCAAAAGTGCTTCATGATAGCCAGCTACCATAAATAAAGGATACAATTTCTGAACCGACAAGAGGAGATTGGGCTTTGATTATGCTGTCGCCCAATTTTAAGCATATGAGAAGTGTTAGGTTAAATGTGATATAAAGTGTGGACAGTGAAACTGAAGTCTTTCTGTGCTACGATCCATAAAATCCTAAAGGATGATTTTCGCGATAAGCAGAATCTTAGCGCGTTGTCCGTTGTACAATGGCAGCATAGTAAGTAAACTGTTTGAAAGTGAAGGAATAAATATATGCATATGCATTGCAATACTTTGACTTATATGCCAACTCGTCAACGCAGAAGATGTACCCAGAATGTGTCAAATTTTAGTGGATTTTGAAGGCAGTATTCGTCAATACCTGTGCCCTGTTTAGTTCTCAGCAGCGTGAGTGCGGTTTACAGACGCGTGACAGACCCGCGTGACGTTTTGACGCTCTCGGGGCGACTACAACACAACTGAGTAGCATTAAACAAATCTCTATTAACATGAAATTTTGTAGGACCTAAAAATTGCGAATTAACCACTTCAGCCATCAAGCCATAAAAGTGAATAAATGAGACCAAGAGTACATAATAACTAAGAGTGTGACAAACGTCAAGCTCTTAGTTATCAGGCTTGGGACATCATCTGCACGATAACGGCTGACCCCCCCCACAAATTAGACTCATCACTTCAAAGAAATTTGAAAGCTATATTTGTGTGCTGAAGCTCGCAACAGACGCACATTGAACCAACTGAGTAGTTGTGTTTTCGAGCTTTAGAACACAAACATAGCGTGCAAATTTCTTTGAAGTGATGGGTCTAATTTGTGGGGGGTCAGCCGTTATCGTGCAGATGATGTCCCAAGCCTAATAACTAAGAGCTTGACGCTTGTCACACTCTTAGTTATTATGTACTCTTGATGAGACAAAGCACTTTGCATTTTTTATAAACAGGCAATACCACTAACTGTAAAGGTGCAGTCATAGTTCCAGACGCAAGCAGACGCGCGTACGTAAACGTCTGCATGCGTTCGTGAGCATGAATACGCTACAATTATTTTTAAACGGTTAAAACGGCATGTTACAATCTGAGGCGTCGGCGCGCGTTTCTCTGCGTTCGCGAATATGAATGCACCTTAATCCTGGTCCCGGTGAGTCCAGTGGAACAAACTTTGTCAAAAAATTTCCAAGTCAGGCCAACTCCTGGGTGCCCGGGGGACGGCGCCCCCCACACGACCGGAGGACAAACCTATCGTAAAATGCATTAAATACACAGTAACTACTACTAACTAAGAATTTCAGCGTCCGTTCGCATGTTGATTGACAAGATTGGCCAAGCTCAAATTTTATAACGGTGATGCGAAAATAAATTTTGCTACATAATACTGTGCACATGTTGCATAATGCAATATATTACTAGGAAATTTCAGTTTATGTACCTGCATAATGTCAGCTTAGTTCATAAACTTAGTTCTAACTTTTCGATACATCCGTACTCATTTATCATATCAATAAAATTTGCTAATTACATGCAAATTGCGCCATCTTAGTTTTGAAATGTCTAGCGGTCACCGTCGCAGTGGCATAAATTCGTTCCAATGCTTCAGCAAAAATTAAGTTTTTTTACAAAGATCAATTAAGTTGACGCCAAATTAAATTCCGGCTAGCCAACGGCCGATTGGTTGGCCAACTTCAAACTCCGCCTTGCCAAGCCAACAAGGGAAAATTTCGGCCAATCCCAACACTAATCCCGAAACCTTGGTTTGCCTCTATACAGGAAACTTAGAAAACAGCATCACAAACTTCCTAATCACCGACGTTACATCCCTGGACAAAATTAGTAGTATAACTTATCCCTAGCAGTTCTACCAACAAGACAGACAACGATTTTACTTCTCGAAGAAATGGTTTAATTTGTTACGCCATGCGAACAAGTACATTCATGACACAAAATTAAAACGTCACACACCCACACAAGTCACTGCACAGAACTACCTACCTATATGGGAAGAAGAACAATATCAAAGCTAATTAAATTCCTACTAAAATGCATATAAACAAAAAAGCAGAAAAAGAATTAAACAGTTCAAAAAACTGACAGCAAATTAACAGTAACACTTTTTAGACCCTAAACAAAAGCTATCTGTCAACGTTTATACGTACAGAATAGGTTCCCCAAACAGCAGAAATTTCCCAAACAAGGAACAATTTATTCGAAATTGAACAAAAAAGGACGAAAATTTTTCAAGGAAAATCAAAAGGCTAACATTTGAAATTTTAATTTAATTATATATCATGTGGGGATGCGGTCCCCCCACTTTCAAATCAAAATCGAAAAAGATCAGCGTATAAATAATTTTATCACCTGTAGAACAAACTGAACTAAGTCCACAAACGACAACAAATATAGCTATATAATTGCAATGGTACCTAATTGCATTATGCTATAATAGTATATAACAATTAGATATACAATCTTTAGGATCATATATATTCCCTATATAAAACAATTCAAAAAGATAACTTCAATGTGTTCAACTGTCTTTTGCAACAATAAAGTAGGGCAACCAAAAACAAAAATTTGAGGACAAGCATTCAATCGTTTTAAATTCTAGCTCCTCTATAGCTGAAAGCTAATGCTTAAATCAGTGCTAAAACTTGTGCAAAGCTTTTCAGCAGTCACTGCAATTAAAAGACAGCAGTACGTAGGGTTTTAACATTTTTCGCAAAAAATCCCCCGAAAGACTTCCTGTCCAGAAATGTTTGGTCCACGAAAATAATAAAAAAAGTCTGAAGAGTACATATATACTAGTCCTTACCAGCTGACCTAGTACCCTCTTTTCCATCAAAGCTGTTTAGCAGAGTTGGGCGAGTCCAAAATTTCAGCGAAAACGAGACTCCCAACCAGCCCTGTGACTTAGGCGCTTAGTTTTCTACAGTTGCAAGGTTTAGGCTCAGTAATAGGACCAGCGTCCCATGAAGATGTCTACCTCGACCTCGTTTGCTATTATTTTGAAATGAAATATCAGCCAACCAACATTCCCATATTGCCATATTAGTCAACCCCAATTTTAGTACAGTATATACTGCACACAGTCTGTAAGGGCTCGTTATCGAAAATGTCAAATTTTGTGACTACTTTGAACCTGAATATCTCTGTCACATGTCTGATTTCGAACTCTAATATTTTTTCCAGCTTTTGAGAATTAAATGTAGTGAGGGACGAGCAAAATCTGCGACTATTAAGTTAATTAAGTTAAGATTAAGTTAAGTTGATAACTTCGGACCAAAGCTTCGGCCCCAAACAGTGAATGACCTAACCTTCTCAATAGCTTACGGATGTCCGAAAGTAACAGCACAGCTTTAAGGCTCCACTTTCCAAACATTTTAAAACAAATTATTTCCCTCAATTGAACTACAAGATATTAACCTTTGCTTTCATACATCTGTATATATAACTATTGGGCAAACTTGTTAACATTCTTGTCTTAATTATTAATAATTCTGTTTTCTTTTTCCCTCATATCATCCCACCATTGAAGGTATCCGTATATTTAACCCTGATCAACCCGAACGCCCCAACTTTGCGGGTACTCCCCCCACATCTCTGGGCTTCTTCCCGCTCATCCAGAGGTAGGTATTTAGAAATTTTTAAGGATTTACAAAATCTCCGAAACTTTTCAGTTTAGCTGTCTAAAAACGAGTCTTTTTTGAGTGCTAAAACTGGCTCTTTGAGCAGGTTCTAGCCTAGTCATAAGAGCAAAATAGGCTAATACAATTTACTTTATTAGTGACTTAGGCTAACTTAGCTAATACGTATATACTGTTTCATTTTACTGCGCCTTTGCCAATTATATATAGAACACTTTAGGCTCCCCCGCATTTGACCTTCCCTCTTTTGACCAGTGCGGGGGGGGGGGGAGGCACCTCCACTTTCCCTCCACAATTAATTGCCTAGGAGTAAACCAAGAAAGAAACAGGTTATATGGCCAACAATAAGAAAAAAGCTCATTAAACTACACAAAAACTCTACCACTAACAAAACACAAATACATATACAAAACTGTCATAAATAAGACAAAATCAGGACCTATTTAGATTCACCAACAGCCATCAAGCCTAGACCGTTCCTAAAACCGGCCCACCTTAGCTCTACCCCAATTTCGTCCATATCACAGCTGAATACAACAGGATCAATCCTCGACGACAAATTCTGATCACTCGAAGACACGGGGTCGGCTTCTGAACCTGAACCAGAGTTAGAGTCAACATTTGCCGGGAGTGTCGTGTCAAGACTGAGAATACTGAGCTTTGTGGCACAGGACAGCAAGAGATGTGGTCGTCCCAGGCTAGGCTTGAGGAGGTTGGGCTGAGTGGAGGTTCCAAAGCTCACCTCCGTGCTGCCGCTGCAGTCAAGTAGGGCCGAGCCCAGATGACAGCAAGCCAATTGGCCGGCCGGCCCGGGCAGGGCCAGGGGCGGGCATGCCAGCCGGGCAGACTGGGGGTGCCAGCAGTAAAGTCGGCCATCTTCTGCCACACAACTGACCACGCCCCCATCAGATGAGCAGGTAGGGGAGGGGGAGGGGGTCCACGTTAGGCCCAGTGGGGCGCCAGAAAACCCGGAAAGTAGCCGAACGGGTGCAGCAGTTCGCAGATCCCACAGCCGAATTGTACCGTCCGAGCTAGCCGAAGCAGCCAGCGTGGGAGCAGGCTGGCAGGGAGCGGCGAGCGATTGCGGTGAGAATCGGACAAAGTCCACTGAATCTCGGTGAGCGGCCAAAATTCTTAGGGGGGCCTGAGGATGTTCCACGTCAAACAGGCGAGCCGTACCGTCGGCCGCGCCGGTCAAAAACCGGCCGTTGGCTCCCTGAGACCAGAGGTCAAGGCTCCAGGCCGGCCCGACCCCGGAGGCGCCTCGATAGACGGCCACAGGTTGACCTGAACGAAGCGAAAACAGCCGGGCTGTCCCGTCACCACCAACCGAGAGCAGGTGTTCCTCGGGCTGACCCAAGAACCCACAGTCATAGACCGACTGAGAATGGCCAAAGAGCTGCAGAAAATCACAGGAAGTGTTGGAGACAACAGGAGTAGAAGAAGAAGAAGGACAGGAAGCAGAGGGAAAAGTAGAAGTCAAATGCATGAGTCTCTGTTGGGGTGGAGCGGGTCGAAGATCACCCAAACGGGGCGCCCCAGAAGGGGAGGAGGGGTTGAGACGAAATACCAGGAGTCGTGAATCGTCCAAACCGACAGCTGCCAGTGACCCGCTGCCCGAAACTGTAGCACAGTTCAACAGTCCAGGGGAGCAACCATTCAGTCGGTAGAGTTTAAGTCTATGCTGGTGCTCCAGACCGCAAGTTTCTCTCTGAGTCGACTTAGTCGACAGAGACTCAGAAAACCCTGAACAGTCGGTGGTCAAGTGGGGACTAGAACTCGGGCTAGGGATAGGGCCCTTAACCTCGACCCCAGATGGGAAGGGGGAATTTCCACGAAGTCTGATGCACAAATTTAGGGCCTGCAGGAGGCACATTCCTTCGGATCGTTGGGACAGCTGTTTGTGTAGCACAAATCCGTCCAGAATAGACTGCCACAGATCTCTGGAAATTAGGGCATACGATAGGGGGGGAGAGCCATCATCCATCTTAGCAAGATCCTGCTTTTCCGGAACAACAGCTTCTGTCAAAGATAGCTCACTCTTTGGGCAATCTAAACAAGAAGACACAGCATCTGTGGGTAGCAGAGGCAACGTTGAGAGTACCGAAGGTACCGACTTTGAATAGGAGCCCTGGGCATGCTGCCAGAGTCGACTAAAATGGCGACGCAGCACGTGCTGCAGTTGTCGGGCTTCGTGCTGCACCTGGTGCTGCTGTTTTGCAGCATCCAAAGTCGACGATTGGGTGGTGCTGTCCGTCGATATTATCTGTGACAGGTAGGCAAACAGTTGGTCAATTAGGCCAGCCAATAGGTCAAGGTCAACCGGGGTCTGAGGAGCACAGGCAATCCGATGGGAGGGACATTCGGCCCCAGGGGCCGGTGAGTGGACAGTGGGCAGAGGCACTGCCGGAAAATTCATCGTGCCGACGACGACCGGAACCGAAAGTGCGGATCCGGGAGAATCCGTTCCGGCATTTTCCGATTCCACCTGATTTCGGGACTCTACCATAGCGGCCGGAGGAGGCAGAGGACTAGCGAACTGAGAAGTGGAGGGATAGCAAAGGGTGGTCAATAGGTGGTCAGTGTCCACTAGCGGGCTCGGGTGCCGGTGGTCAGGCTGGCTGGCAGAGCTTTGGGAGACGACGTTTACGCTGCTACTATCTACAACACCGGCAACAGTTTGCTCTGAAAAACAAAAAATGCACAAAAAATAATGTTATCTCTACAGATATAACAGGTATATATTAGTGACGGGCACTGGATATCCATATGTCCGTTCACATTTTAAATTATATATATAATAAAAAAACCAAATTTTTGATTATCCTTTGAATATACGTACATATATATAATTTAAAAAATTCGCAAACATTTCTGAAATATTCTCAAAAGTCATGCCAGGGCTGTAGCTGTTCTGTATGATCCCAGGCCGCAGCGTAGAGAAAAATGGACAGAAAAATTATTAAGATTAGATTATTAAGATTATTAAGATTAACATTGTAATCGAAAACTGATTTTGAATGTACGTGTACATCCGTTAACGCAAAATGGGGGGATGTCTTCGGTTCTTTAATTCATTTTGAAGAAGTGTGAAAATTTTTTAAATATAGACTACACAATTTTAGGTAAAAGTGGTAATTTTGTCCGACAAATCGGATGCACTTCAAGCTATTTCTTCATAAATGCAACACGTATGCCGCTAAAAATTAGATACTTCGCGCCGAAGGAGCAAAATTTATTGATTTTTTGCCCTTCTCCATTGTCTTCTCCTTAATTTTTCCTACCTTCGAATTGCGATCAAGCTTAAAAAACCAAGGGCCTTTTCATAAATTGGATTAAACGGATTAACTTAAACTTTAATCATTTTATGAATACGCTCGCGGATTAAACGGATTAAAGTTTAATCCGTGACTTAAACGGACTAGTTTAATCCGTCGATCAAAAACGTGTTCATAAAATACCGACGGATTAAACTTTAATCCGTGACGTATTCATAAAATCGCGACGGATTAAAAACTTGGCGGATTAAACTTTAATCCTGTGCCTTTTCATAAAATGATTAAGTTTAATCCGTTTAATCCGTCACTTAAAAACAGTTCAAAAAGCACTCAAGTTTAATCCATGTTATTTGCGGGGATTAAATGGATTAAACATCAATTATAGTACGGATACCATTTTGAGACATCATCTTTAAACTTTCATTGCTCATTCATTATTTGGAGTTAGGCAATAATTTTTATATCAAAATGTAGCTTAACATTTTGTGTTCTTAATGGCTACAATGAAATGTTGAATGGTCTTCTGGAATTTTCTTTGCTAATTATAGAACGAATGCAATTGTTTGCAATTGTCAAATTTTTTGCCTGCGGAATTAATTTTTTGGTGGGACATCGCCTTTATAAGTCAACTAATGAAATCTCTCATAATTCTGGAAAGTCAGATATCAAAATGTTTGCGCAACACGAATATATACTCTCTACGTTTCTCATTTTTCTCACGCAACAACTTTAGCTAGAAAGCAGCAAAATAAAAGCTAAAAGCTGCAGCTACTAAAAGGAGCGTCGAGGAAAACCGGCGGAATAAACAACTTCTAGAACTTCTACAACAATGTCGCCATTTATATAACAGAAGGAAACATGCCGACCGATAGTTTGAGGTGAAGTTACTCAACAACCGTGTGACTCCCGACTGTAATTTTAGAAACTCGTTAAAATATATCTTTGTTTAATAAACTTGATAACAGCTGACACTTTTTGAGTTTTTTGCTATGCCCGGACTAGGAAGTCGGGTATTTTTAATATTTTAGTATTTTTAATCTATCTTTCAAAAATTTTGAAAATGGAAACTGTCTTAATATTTTATTAGTAGCACAGCACCTATGTCTCATGCCTATTTTTAAAATGCCGAAAATCAGGGCCAGCAGATTGCGGAATGTCAGCAGTGTTAATTAGTTTCGCAATCTGCCGCAGTTCAGTTCGACATTTCGCAGAATGCCCAACTAAACGCGAAATGCCTGATTTCGCAATATGCCCCTGACATATACATTCTACTGCTATTTAAAACTAGCAAATTAGTCTACATTTTTGGCTAGCTATTTCAGTATAGCCTGTCTGTCTTTAAAGGTGGTCGTATCCTTTTATGTATATAGTGGTTATTGAAACGCTGTAACTTTCGCGATTTTGAGTGTTGGAAAAAGTTCCATGCACCGTTTGAAAGCCTACAATCAGTAAATTCACATGGCTTTCCGAAACTAGCAAAATTCGCATAAAATTTCCTGACATGCCGGCTAAATACTGACCATCAATTTTTGATCACCGCTTTCTCAAAACGGTAGAATTGGCCAAAATCTCTTTTTATGCCTTCATATGAAGGACCATGTGGACCAAGGGAGGTTTTTCGGATTTGGCTCCACGGTTTTAATGCTCCAGAAGAGCCGCCAAATGTGCGGTGGCACGAAAATTTGCAACTCTGCATTGAGTATTTGTGCAATTGGAGAAGGCTTAGCTCAAACCAAGAAAAATGTTGCTCCGTAATAGTGCAAATTTTCGCCCCGCCAAAAATCACGAGAATCCATTGTGTAGTTTCTCAGATATCAGGGTTCAATACAAAACAATAGCAGTTTCGCAAAAATGGAATACCTAGCTTAAAGCAACGAACTCCAGCTAATAGACATTGATAATGTGCTTTTAGATTGGGTATCAATTGAGTACAAATAGACAAAATTGTCTGTAAGATTTGCAATTTAAATAACCTAGTTTTCTCAAAATGGCCATTTTTGACCATGAAATCGTTTTGGTTCATATGGACTTAAACATGAGAGCTAGCTAAAAGGTTCATGTTCAAAGTTCAAAACAAAAATGTTCACTTCGCTGCCCTCTTTCCAGCCATAACAACCAATCCGATGTATCAACTAGGAAGAATAATGGCAAAATCCGAAAATTTTTTACTTAAAAATACGGGACTGGTCCCCATATTGTTAAAGAGCAGGGAAATAAGTTATTCTATACGTTTGCCTAGTTTCGCAAAGGATTGAAGCCACGATAGTAAAAATACCAAAAACGAAACCAGTACCTACCTTAATGTGGTGATTCCTTTTGGTGACATCAACTTTGAACAATTATTACTCATTCATTATGTGGAGTTAAGAAGCCATTTTTATATCAAAATGTAGCTTAACATTTTCTTTTTAATGGATACAATGAAACCAAGTGCAATATTTCAGACTTTTTCTAGGCTGAAGTATTTTTTCGTGAGACATCGGTTACATCATTCGATACCTCTATCAAATAGCTCGGGTCCCTTTTTTTAATTTTTGTGAAATCGCTCTTCGTTATGAAATTAGCTAAAATGTAAGCGCAACCCGAATTTTTCCGACTTTTCGCAACTTTGGCTGGCGACTAGTTTAGCTTGGAAGCAGCAATCGGTGCAACTAAAAAGGGTCCCGTTGTATTTTTTGTGTAAAACACATGTGCTAATTTGTAGCCGTTCTAGGTTGCACAGCAAATTCTCCACAATCTCTGGAAAAAATGTGGTCATGTTTTTGCAAAAACTACCTTTTGTATGAAGCAGCCTACGGGATAGCAATAAGATAATTAGCCTCCGTGAGATTTGTGTCGTCAACCAACATTACGTGACCGAAAGGAATCACCACCTTAAACACAATATTTTTAGGGTTATCTGGCTTTCCAATAATTATAACACGTAGGAGTCAGCTCTGAATGGTTGGTTTCGCAGAATGTAGGAGCAGTTTTGAGAAATTGCATGGGGTAGTTTTGAGAGGGGAATACAAAATATGTGAAATTCCGTGAAAATTTGAGATAGCCAGAATTCACCAAAAAGCAACCCCACCCTTCTTGGACGTGAAACTACACATTATAGAGCAAATCTCTACAAAAAATTAAGAACCGCCATGAAACTAAAAGCTCCAAGAAAACTTTAGTGGATCAGACAGAATGCGTGAAAGGGTGACATTTATTTTGACGTGACCCAATTAATCTATTTAAGCATTGTGCTAATAGTGTCATTAGTAGCAATCTATTGCTACTAGTCTAATGAGCAGTTAATTCTCAAGCAAGCAGTCAAAAAAGTAAACCCGAAACTCGTCATTGTAAAATGTAACAAAGTTTGATATGTGCAATCAACGATATTAAGAATTATATTATTGCAGATGTTAGCTATGGTTTGAAGTAGGACTTTGTCAATCACTAACTAAAGTAATAAAATATATATGCTTAAAATTTCCAATTGTAGTATCATTCAGCGAAATTAATATTAATGGACTAGATACTTTTTGAAATGGGTCAGCTTAATTTGTATTCACAAAATCAGGATTAAACTGGCGGATTAAATAGATTAACTTAAACGGATTAAAATTGTATTCATAAAATATGGATTAAACTACTTAAACGACTTAATTTAATCCGTTTAAGTTAATCCGTTTAAGTCATGGCTCAGTTTAATCCGTTTAAGTAGTTTAATCCGTGATTTTATGAATACGTGTTTTTAATCCATTTAATCTGTTTAAGTTAATCCGTTTAAGTTAATCCGTTTAATCTTTTTATGAAAAGGCCCCAAGTTTTTTGGCTATTTCACCATAACAGATAACCTACACTGATTCTGAATCTACCCCTCATAAATGATTCCCCGGGTGCTCTGTTGCTACTAAATTTTGCCCTGAAAATATCGCACAAAAGGCAAAGATTTCAAAAATTTAAAGGCTCCGCCTGAGAGTTTTACTAAATATTTGCTTTTTTCAACAATAAACCTGCTTATTATTCACTGAAAAATATATAACTGTTTTCAAAACTGCTACAATAATAGTGCAATTTTTGGCACAGTTTTAGAAGACTCCCCCACCACCAAAATCTCCCCCCCCCCCCGAAAAATTGTCCGAAATACGCCCAGACAACCTCTTCCTACAGTTTAAAAACACGGAGACGCAACCGCCAAACTCCATTTCTGTGTGTGAACACGAACATTTAAGTATATAAACTTGGATTTTACATTGCGCTAACTTGGACATCTGGCATTTTTTTAGGGTTTTGAAAGTGGGGGGGGCTTCGCCCCCCCCCAGGGAGGGGGAAGTGGGGGGGGGGGCTTCCGAAAAGTGGGGGGGGCGAGCCAAAAGTAAAATATACCGAAATTTTTAGCGAAAAATTAGCATTTTTAAGGTAAAAACGCAAAAAATCGCTGTTTTGTAAGCTTAAAATGAGCTTATAAGTCCATAAATTAGCTAAAAATTGAGAAAATTTTTGAAAATTTGACCTCAAAAACCTAATTTTTTGACACTTTTGGGCGACCCCCAAAAAAGTGGGTGGGGGCTTGCCGAAAAGTGGGGGGGGGGGCGAAAGTGGGGGGGGGGGCCGAAAATTGGCTGGGGAACCGAAAATGGGGGGGCCCCCCCCACCCCCCCCTCCACTAAAAAAATGCCAGGACATTTCTAAGGTGGTGTTTTCTTTTGGAGACAAACTTCGAGCCATGATTACTCATTCATCACATGGAGTTAAGAAGACATCTTTACATGAAAATGGAGCTTAACATTTTCTCTTTCTAATGAATATATACAAAGGAACAAATTTTTGATTGCGAAAAAAATTTTAACGGATGTTTGAAGAAGTGCAATTTTCCAGATTTATTGCAGACTGAAGCAAATTTTTTCCAGAGAAATTGATTAGTTATAAAAGCTATAAACGCATTTAGCGTCGAATTAATGCTGTTTTTAAGAGTTTTAAACAACGTTAAGAATCTTAGCTCGAGTTTAAATTGCGTGCTCTCTCTGTGGTGTAAGAGTATGAATGAATAGGTGACTAAAAGAGATACGCAGGGGGTCTGGGGGGCGCAGCCCCCCAGAAGTTGAAGAAAATTTTAAATTTCGGAGTAAACTTGCTCTTAAAACTTTGACTTCTTTGCCTTGAACAGTTTAATAGCTAAGTCAATATTTGGTTAGACAAATAGAGTTACTGTTCCCTTCATTGAACACATATATAAGATTTTAATTTATATATAGTCAATCGGGAAAAAAAAGCCACGTCAAAATTTCGGGAAAAAAAAGCCACGATCACTGTGGCCTAACGGGTGAAGCTATTGCAGTAATATTTGGCATGTAGAATGACGACCTCAATATAAGCCCACATGCCGATTTTTAGCTTTCTAGCTCTCCTCTATAGTCAACGGCAGGGTCGACATTTTTTGGAAAACTTTATTCCTGAAAAGGCGGGAAAACGGTAATGTTTCAAAAATTCATAACTTTCGTGTCAATAGCGCTATCTGAATAATTTCTATTGCAATCAAGTGGGAACATGTCTGGCTTTGTTCGCATACAAATGTAAACAATTCAGGACGTCACGTGGTCTCTGCGCAGGTGTGGCTTTTTTTTCCCGATTATTTTGACCCTTCGGGAAAAAAAGCCAGTCGCTTGCGAGACCCATAGTGAGCAGTTTTCTGGATTTCTGGCATTATAACTATTTTGAAAATAATCAGCAATTCAAGTTTTACAAAGCCATACCGTTTTTAGGTGGACATTCCCTGAAGTGATTAACTTATGGACTAATATGTCATGTCAGTCGTTTTGATCGCTACACTCCACATTTCATCCGGAAACTGGCACATTTGGCCAAAAAGAGCATTACGAATTCATTGGAAAACACTATTTTGTGGTTAGCCTTCGTTTTAGCAAGTTTTTGAAAAATTTGTATGTTTACCTTATATTTGATGAAACCTAGCCAGTTTATGCTGCAAATTAAAAAGTTGTACTTAATGCTTTACGAAGCCAATTTGCCTCGGTAAACAACAAATCTAGGGTAAACAAGTGACGCTGAACACAATGGAACACTCAGAATTGGTCTACGGCTTCAGGATATGCTTCGACCAAAGTGGCTTTTTTTTCGATGAGTGGCTTTTTTTTCCCGATTTTGGCTTTTTTTTCCCAGGAAATAAATCACAAAGTACTCTCTATTGCTACAGTCTAGAGGAGTCATTAATACATGAAAATAATCCGTAGAGGTTGCCATTCTTCAAACTACAAGAATTTTCCCAAAATTCCAAACAATGAGTTTTCCACGCCCAAAAGTTTGAAAAAATGGCGTTTTTTTCCCGATTGACTATATATATATATATATACAGGCCCGCACCCAGGATTTTGAAAAGGGGGGGGGTCCAAGGTAAAACGCAACGGGGGGTCTGGGGGGGGGCGGAGCCCCCCAGAAGTTGAAGAATTTTTGCATTTTCGCCAAAAAACAGTACATTGGACGTTTATTTCTAGCAAAAAGTGAATTTTCGCGCCGCAGGCGCGAAATTTTTTAAAAAATAGCTGTTTTTGCCATAAAAATAGCAAAAATTTTCCATTTTGTCATCCCAAAAGGGGGGGGGTCTAGACCCCTTGAACCCCCCCCCCTGGGTGCGGCCTTGTATATATACTATATCAAATCAAATAGAAAGAAAAGCATCGCATGGTACAACATGGGCTTAGGCAGAAAGTATAATCAACTGTAGACGGAAGGAGAATCGAAGAGATATGCGGGGGGGGGGTCTGGGGGGCGGAAGCCCCCCAGAAGAACCCAGAGCCTAAACAACGGTAAATTGTCTCAAGAAATTAATTTAGAGCACTCTAGAAATTCCTACTACCGAATTTTTCGGCTGCGTATTTTGGTGCGTATTTTTGTTTTGGACTGCGTATTTTTAAGCTCGACTGCGTAAATACGCAGTATTTTACGCAAAAAAACCGTGCATTCGATACCTCTATCAAATACCCGGGGACCCTTTTTTAGTTGTTGTGACTTCGCTCTTCGAAATGGAGAAATTAGCAAAAATGTGTATACACGCAACCTGCTTTTTGCCTACTTTTCCCAACTTTGACAAGATAAAACTTCAGCTATCATCAAGATAAAAAACCTCAAAAACTTTCACAAAAGGGGGTCCGAACACCTGGACCCGCCCCTGCACCTCACCTCACCCCCCCCCCCCCCGGAATCACAAAATTAACAGTCAAAACTCCAACAGTAGCGTACCGGAGAAATCAGCTGGCAAATATCCACGTCGCTGAGCGTATCGCAGAATAATCTGAGAAAGGCTGGGAGAGGACGCCACGGAAGTTTCTGGCAGCAATGCAGCATCCCTTTGCATCTAACACCACCAAAAATCACAACGCATTGCAGCCAAGGTATGGATGGAGAGATCGACAAACAGGAACGGTTCAATATATACCTACATCTGAAAAAAACAGCAAACTTACGTATATATATATATATATATATATATAGAGCCACGGGGGGAAAACTCCACCTCCTTTTGGGGGGGCCCACCCGACTCCTGGGGGCCAAGGGTTGGAGCTACGAGCTCCAAAACATAGCAGCAGAAAGCGCGACTCTTTCTTACCTACGTGTGCAAAGATCAACTCATTTGGTTCACTCCTGCTCATTTTTTGACACTTTGAAAATGACACCTACGTACTTTTTGGTCCAACCATGCCAAAATTTTGCAAAAGTTTGGACTCATGTAACTTTTGACTGGGTTGGGCTAGAAGTTTTACAAATATAGTATCTGCAATGATGGCAAGTCTTCCTCTTTGCACACAGCCAAAATTAGATCGATCCGATGCACCGTTGGTCTGGCACATTGCCAAATGTGGCGGGGAAAAACCCACTTTGGGGGAAAAACCCCACCCAATTTTTTTTGAAAAATTTTTAACAACCAAACACTGAAACAATTCGACACTATAGCACGGTACTATCGAGGACGCTGCATCATGCTATGGTGTCAGATTTGGATAATTTTGCTTTCCTGGCTAGCTAGGGGCCAAAAACCCTGTAAGTGCCATTTCGGTATTGGAGGTCCAATTGTGGATTTTAACAGCCAACTGAACGTTGAAAACCATTCTCTACACGATGGACTAACAAGTTTTATCAAATTTATATATACATCGTTTTTAGCATTTTTCAAAAATTGCCCTATGTTTATGTGTTATATATATTATAAACTTTATAAAACCTGTCCGTTTGATGCTGCATTTTCAATGGTACATGAAAACTCAAAAAGGTATAGTCAATCGGGAAAAAAACGCCATTTTTTCAAACTTTTGGACGTGGAAAACTCATTGTTCGGAATTTTGGGAAAATTCTTGTAGTTTGAAGAATGGCAACCCCTACGGATTATTTTCATGTATTAATGACTCCTCTAGACTGTAGCAATAGAGAGTACTTTGTGATTTATTTCCTGGGAAAAAAAGCCAAAATCGGGAAAAAAAGCCACTCATCGGGAAAAAGCCACTTTGGTCGAAGCATATCCTGAAGCCGTAGACCAATTCTGAGCGTTCCATCGTGTTCAGCGTCACTTATTTACCCTAGATTTGTTGTTTACCGAGGCAAATTGGCTTCGTAAAGCATTAAGTACAACTTTTTAATTTGCAGCATAAACTGGCTAGGTTTCATCAAATATAAGGTAAACATAAAAATTTTTCAAAAACTTGCTAAAACGAAGGCTAACCACAAAATAGTGTTTAACAATGAATTCGTAAAGCTCTTTTTGGCCAAATGTGCCAGTTTCCGGATGAAATGTGGAGTGTAGCGATCAAAACGACTGACATGACATATTAGTCCAAAAGTTGCTCATTATATACAGGGACTGTCCACCTAAAAACGGTATGGCTTTGTAAAACTTGAATTGCTAATTATTTTCAAAATAGTTATGATGCCAGAAATCCAAAAAACTGCTCACTATGAGTCTCGCAAGCGACTGGCTTTTTTTCCCGATAGGTCAAAATCATCGGGAAAAAAAGCCACACCTGCGCAGAGACCACGTGACGTCCTGAATTGTTTACATTTGTATGCGAACAAAGCCAGACATGTTCCCACTTGATTGCAATAGAAATTATTTAGATAGCACTATTGACACGAAAGTTATGAATTTTTGAAACATTACCGTTTTCACGCCTTTTCAGGAATAAAGTTTTCCAAAAAATGTCGACCCTGCCGTTGACTATAGAGGAGAGCTAGAAAGCTAAAAATTGGCATGTGGGCTTATATTGAGGTCGTCATTCTACATGCCAAATATTACTGCAATACCTTCACCCGTTAGGCCACAGTGATCGTGGCTTTTTTTCCCGAAATTTTGACGCGGCTTTTTTCCCGTATACCTTACATCGGGTTTTTTTATTTATATATAATAGCTAAAAAGAGTTGAATTTTACACCGGAAGTGTCAGAATAGCGCTACGACAATTTTTGAGACCTGTGAGGGGTGGGTTTTCCCCCTGATTTGGGTTTTCTCCCCATTGGGTTTTTCCCCGCTACTTTTTGCATTATATCGGCCTAACGGTACAACCTAGAGAAGTGCAAATTGGTTTAAAAGAAAGATCTAAGTACGCCAAGTACTGGCTTTTTCCTACAGGGGGGGTGGGGTGGACCCCCCCAGACTTGGGTCGCCCTCCCCCAGAATCGCCCCCCCAGGATTCGGGCCTTCCCCCCCAGAACTCTAAAATGTCCGGAAAAATAGCGTTTTGAGGGTAAATTTTGAAAAATTTTTCCGGCTTCGCCGGATTTTTACCCATTTTTAAGCATTTTTTAGCTATTCTAAGCTTAAATTTAAGTTAAAAATAGTTAATTTTTTAGCTCAGCAGCAAAAAATAGCTATTTTTAGGAATTTTTTCAAAAATTTTTCTCCCCCCCCCCAGAAATGCGAGCCCCCCCCAGACCTGGGGGGGGGACCCCCCCAGAAATTTTTGCCTAGGAAAAAGCCAGAAGTACGATGATATATAAAGTTCTCATCTAGCCCTTATAAAAAAAGTTCCAGCCAAAATCCGAAAATGTGGGGTTCCTCCCATGGCTATAATTTTGCATCCCTGGCTAGCGAGGGGCCAAAAACCCTGAAAGTGCCATTTCGGTACTGGAGGACCCAGGACCAATTGTGGACTTTAACAGCCAATTGAACGTAAAAATTCATTCTCTACACGCAGGGGTGCACTTAAGGGGGGCGGGCGGGGGGCGGCCGCCCCCCCCCCCCGAAACCAGATGTAAAGGAAAAATTTTATTGTCCGCGTGCAGCGCGCACATAAAATTTCAAAAATTTTTGCTTTTCAAACCCAATTTTCAAAAATTTTTCAACTTCTGGGGTGCTTCGCCCAACAGACCCCCCAAATTTTTCTGAGGTCCGCCCCCGCGAAAAAATTTTCTATGTGCGCCACTGTCTACACGATAGACTAATATATATATATATATACGTTTTATCAAATTATATACATCGTTTTTAGCATTTTTCAAAAATTGCCCTATGTTTATGTGTTAAACTTTATGTATGAAACCTGTACGTTTGATGCTGCATTTCCATGGCACATGAAATCTTAAAAAAGGTAAACAGACCAGGCTTTTATTTATACTGGCTAAAAAAGAGTTGAATTTTACAACGGAAGTGTCAGAATAGCGCAACGACAATTTTTGGACCTGTGAGGGGTGGGTTTTCCCCCGCTACTTTTTGCGTTATACCGGCCTATCGGTACAGCCTAGAGAAGTGCAAATGGGCTTAAGGGGGGGGGGGGGGGCTACGAATTTCACTAAAAGTTCGATGTTGGAAAAGTTAGCTAGTCTTTTGCCATATAATAGTATTAGGCTTAGTGTAAAATAGTTTAAAGTTTGAAAGAATTCCATGCAGCGTAGCGTCCTGTGGAGCCATCAGAAATTGGTGTTGTCGGTCCAAAGCTCGACATGACACACGTACACAAACTTTGCCTCGCCCTGATCGCTATGCGCAAGGTACGGTAACCAAATTTTCCAGAAATAGTACTGACATATAGCGCTTTGATATCGTGTAAAATAATCCTTCCATCAGTGTATACTTTTCTGTGCGATACAATCAAAGTGCGAAAAATTGGGTGTTGTAGGTCTATACGGGTGGAGGTTAACTAACGTCTAATGAGCTGTGGTTTATCAAAGGAGCCCAACTTTGCTCCAATTAATACTCCAAGTATATATCTGTCTTAACTTATGTAAAAATGACGTGATTTCGTTAATCCCTGCGTTCGCAGTGCTAGATTACATTATCGATATTGTCGCTGTTATTTGGTGCCATTTCGAAGATGTGAGTCAATTACTCCAAAGTACTGTGGCAGAATCGGCTGAAACCTTGCGCATTACAGGCCAGTGAGTGTACCAGGATGTGCCGATAGCTAGGTCACTAAACCTCGCTCCAATGTTTAGAAATGCTAGATTGATTTCTCAAAGTATGGATGGCGATCGCTCCAAAAAGATCTAAGACAGTTGTAAGCGCATACTGAACGAAGAAAGCGTCATATCGAAAAACGGATTTCATATTCGAATTCAGCAGGCCAAATAACCCCTATAAGGACCTTTTCGGCAAAATCGGAGACAAAAAATTTTTTGACCCCATTTTTACTGCGCTTAGCTAGCTTTTCAGGCCTAAAAATAAGGGTTATTTCTTAACAAAAAGTTTGCTAGCACACAAACCAGAAAACCAAAACTCTCGAAACTCACAGACAGTTTGCCCCTATTAGAGCCTAATATTTGGTAAAAAGCTGGGGTAGGCTAGGGGCTGTCAATTTTATTAGATCGAAAACGGCGCACGGTCACATCGCAACTTTTTGTCAAATTTCAAACTTTGAGCTGTTATAGCTGAAGAAGGAGGCCACGCTCAAAAGCCGGATTACTTTTAATATTTAGCACTAGTAACAGTTAACATTTGTGGCAGAAAGTTTCAGAATTGGTCAAACCGTTAATCCACCAGAATTCAGAAAAGCTTTTTCAAAAACCCCACTTTTCGCACCAAAATTTCGACTTTGGCGTAGTGCCAGAATCGATGTGTGTTAGATATAATAATGCCCACTACGGACTATTTAACCTTAATATGTTAGCTAATCATATGCCAAAAGGTAGGTCTCTCTGAAGAAGTTGGGCAAAACGGTTCGTAGCCCCCCCCCCTTAAAAGAAAGTTCTAAGTACGCCAAGTACGATGGTATATAAAGTTCTGAGCTAGCCCTTATAACAAAAAAGTTTCAGCCAAATGTGGGTTTCCTCCCATGGCTATACTATACAAGATAACAAAAATGCTCCTTCGACGCATGTAAAATACATATGAGTCCCCAGGAGGCAGGTTGTATAATAGCAGAAGACAAGATCCACCCTGTAAAATACATATGAGTGGAGTGGGGTTGTAAAAGAATGAAGACAAGCTGCAACCGCGAACCACAAGAGCCTGCCCTATAACGAGGCTCATATTGGCGTTGTGATGATAATGATACTTTGACGACAAATTACAATTATGATCATTACATGCACTTATGATCAACTGTATTTCAACTTTATGCAATTTAACCAACTTGAAAAAAGCTGTATACGTGGTTGTTCAGAAAATCAAATGCAGTGCCAATTAAACTTTAAACATTAAGTAAAACGGCTATATACTCGAAACAGACTTATTTCCTAAATCCTATTAAATAATGTATATATTTTTATAAATATTATATTTACGCAAACGAACCAAGCAGGATTATAAATAACACATGACATGTGCATGTGATAGGCACTGGTGAGACCATTAGGTAACTTTGCAGGATGTATTTACATATATAATGTGTACTGTACAGATAAATAGAAAGGTAAAAACTCTGGTACAGATTGATGTTAGGTACGCCAATATGAGCCTCGTTATAGGGCAGGCTCATGTGGTTCGCGGTTGCAGCTGGTCTTCATTCTTTTACAACCTCACTCCACTCATATGTATTTTACAGGGTGGATCTTGTCTTCTGCTATTATACAACCTGCCTCCTGGGGACTCATATGTATTTTACATGCGACGAAGGAGCATTTTTGTTATCTTGTCTTCAGTTCTTTTACATGCTCCACTGGTATCTTGTCTTCAAGTCCTTAACATAAGCTCTTACATAAGTCTTTAAATAAGCTCCATAAGAAAACCAAATTAAGTATTGTGGAATATCAGTCAGTTAGATGTGTTAAGCCTAAGTATAGGGATCTTAAAAGTACAGTAACCTTCTAAATTCTACAGTATCTCTACAGTATTTTACAGTAACCTTTTAGATTTTACAGTATTGCTACAATAGGTCTACTTTGTTTGTTCTACAGTGTGAAGCTGGTAGTACATGCTTAGAAATGGTTATACTGTAGGTTTGTGATGTAAATATAATAGGGAAACTAGTATTTAAGATAACAGATGTCTAAAATTACACTTCTATTTGACAAACAATCAATCTTTCTTTACTCGTGTGTAGGGTTGGCTTTTATTGATTGACTGACACTATATAAGGTCTGTTCAAAACCGGTTCGGCGCAGTTTTGTTGGGGTCTATTGTACGGAGAAGTGGGGTTTGCCCTTTATCCGCCATTATTGAGTTGTAGTGGA
>JASAND010007403.1:0-32926 GCA_030248195.1 Trissonchulus latispiculum | reverse complement strand
CAATACGCGAATGCTCCCCCGTTTGGAGGGGTCGACCAAATCGACATTTCATACCCCCTCCGTTTGGTGGGGGGGGGGGTAGCAGAAAAGAGGTCCCCTCTTGGTCATACATTAACACGTGGTCCGATTCTGGGGGGGTCTACCCGACCTCGGCGAGGGGTCTACCCCTGAAAAAATCCAAAATTTTAGTGGGGTCTGCCCCGAAATTAGCAAAAATTTTGAATTTTTAAGGGTTTTGACCAAAAATTAACAAAAAATGGCAATTTTTAGCGATTTTCAAGAAATTTTTTGTAAAAATCGCTAAAATTTGCTAAAAAATTACCAATTTTCAGTGAAAATTGCTGATCCCTCGTTCCCTCGTCACAGTAGGTCCATCTAC
This sequence comes from Trissonchulus latispiculum, assembly GCA_030248195.1. NCBI lineage: Eukaryota > Metazoa > Nematoda > Enoplea > Enoplida > Ironidae > Trissonchulus > Trissonchulus latispiculum. The sequence goes on along the minus strand of JASAND010007403.1, from coordinate 32,547 downwards.
GCACGCACTGCTGCCGGGATACTCACAGATTCCTCAGGATTGCGTCTGGATTCTTCTGCTGCTGCTCCAGTCTATGCTGTTTGGCATGGTAGTTAGCAAAGGGAATGCATTCCTCAAAGCAAATCACTCCCAGAATCTTCCCGAGACCAGTGTGGGCTTTGTACCAGCTCCGGGTTCGACAAGATCCTGTCCTTCAACTGGAAACAGCTCACATGAACGGCAGGCTGACTGGCTCTCTGCGCTATCCTTAGCTGATCGAGAGACTGGGATGGTGGGTTACCGCGGACATCTCGAGACATTCCGTTTCCGTACCGCATGTGGAAGAACGCCGAATGACCCACTTCCGTAATGGGATTTTCGATAGCAGAGCCGATGCACTGCACTAACATGATCTCTCCATCGAGCGACAGATTAAATCAGTCTCTGGAAAGAGTCCAGGCCAGGTCGCCATTTCGGAGGGCATCATAGAACGGGCTGGAAACAACACCGAACTGAAAATGCTCCAGTGGAGAAAGTTCCTCCAGAGTTGAAACGTAGCGTAGAGAAAGGTGGGTAGCAGCGTCTGCCTATATCCGTAGCACGGCGACGTCTAAGATCAACTCGGACGCTTCGCGCTATTGTTTCCGCCACCGCCTGAGGGTTTTTGACCGAGTCTCTGAATAAGACGACGTCATTCCACCTCCTCTGAGGCTCTCTCCATGCAGAGGTCATTCGAACCTAGGACCAGAACAACATCGCAGGATTCAACATCGTCCAGTCCTTCCCACCTCTTCCAGGACCTGAAGACGATCTGCATTCTTCAGACCTGGCTTGCACTGAAGAGAGATTTGACGCGAAGCAAGGATCAGCCTGATCAATCAAATCATTGGCAGGCGACAAGGGACCGATCTGGACAGCCAACCTGTCGCGAGGGTCCAGCAACAGGAACCTGAAAGCACAAAGAAAAGCAGTCAGAGATGTTCATTTGAAACAACGGAACAGCCACCGACGCAGCAGTACTACCATTATTAGAACTATGGTGCAACTGCATTCGCGTTCTAACCTCGTCTAAGTTTCTGCGCGCGTTTAACGAAACAGGTATAGATTAAACAAATGATTTTGTTTAAACAAAAGCATTGCGCCTACGTCCCGATAGTGACCACAGCTATTGCTGCGCGCGTTTTAGACAGAAACGACAGTTAGTTAGTGGTGAGGATTAAACACCGATTATTAATTCGCAATGCTTAAAATATTTGTTTAAACAAAGCAAGCATTGCAAATGAGACCTACTTTAAATATAGTAGTAATTCTTAAATATTTTTGAAAATACTAAAAATTGTAGATGTTTGACGATTGTTGCGCAGTGACGGAGGGAATTATTCAGAATTTGCGTAAAAGAACAATAGATGTGGCTGTTTTACAGTTTGGATGAGGGGGAGCGAGGAGAGCGCAAGGCGACGACTCCCACAACGCCATCCAGATTTTTTAATTCCAAATAACGTATCCTTAATACCCTCAAGTAATTTTAACATTAGTCATTCTAGCAGCCTTTGACGACACAATATTTATTAGGGGGGGACATTTTTTCAGACTAAGACTTCACATCATAAAAATTTTCCGACAGTTAGTTACAAGAACGTCGAACCTGGAGATGTAGTTCCAGCCGACCTCAGGTCTCTCGAAAATATCCTAAGTGTAACGGAGTCCAACCGCCGATGAAGAGCAAAGACTCAGTTAAAGATGAACTACCCCAAATTTGCTGATGAGGCAAGGAAATGGACCACAGTTAATATAACAAAAGTGTGCTTGATACTGGGGGAGACCCCCAAAAACTGTGCGTAAAAAGCAATGCTTAAAAATTAAAATGTTACCGTTTTCAAAGAACTTGCAGGATAAAATAATCAATTCCAATAAATTTTCATAGAACCAAAAATTAACTAAACAATGGCTTTCAAAACCCTATGAATCAACCCACACAAAATGACAAAATGAAATGTCCCTAAGTCATCTTTTACAGAAAACTCATAGAAACTTTAGAAGAGTTCCTAACATTTCAGACATAGAAGGCTCTACAGGGTCAGTAACAAAAATGAGAGTAAAAATTCACGCACTAATGGACTCCGTGAAATATAGTAGTAATTCTTAAATATTAGAAAATACTAAAAATTGTTTCAGAGGGCTGACGTAACGCCGCCTCATTACATTAGTGATAAAATGGTCAAAATTGTGTGCGCAGCTAAGCTTTAATTCTGATGTTTAGGACAAGCAAAATTTAATACAAGAAGAAGGCAGGGGCCACCCACTTTTGGGGCGATTGGATACCGTCCCCCCACTACAACAAGTCGAACTTTAAACTAAAAACCTCCGCACAACCACATGAGGGAATTATTCAGAATCTCAGCTGTTCTGGGAAAAGAACACTTGCATTAATCATTTGATGGCATCTTATATATTTAATTGCGAGTATGTTTGCTTGGATCTGTGAGTGGCAACAGTAATTAAGCATTTTCAAAATACGGCATGCTGGAGACTTTAGAACAACCTATTATTGTGCTGATGGATTCTTGGACAGTTGGGTATGTCACATTTTTGAGTTATACATCATATTATTAATGGACCTTCTGGAGATTAGGGGTGTTCTCTCCGGGTGACAACTATATATACATAGTTTACGACGACTGAAAGAATTGCAAAAAACCTTGCACATATACTTTTCAGATATTTTTCATCTTAATTCTAATGTTTCAAGGTCATTTAATGGATTTTTAATTCCAAATCAAGTTTCGTAAATTTTGCCAGGTATATATTCAGTAAATCATCTCAGCAGAATAAAAATTTTCTGCGAAACAATGTTATTGTCATGTTTGTTTATATGCTAGGGAAGAAATTAGCATTTGATTGTACTATAAATGAGCTATCCTCAATGTATAATAAATATGGTAGAGTAGGGAGTCTACTGTTTTGCGCTGAGGCTGGGACACAATATTTAGCTGTCTAATGACTCGGGGGTACGATGAGTTTTCAAAATCATTTGAAAATGACGAGGTCTGAGTTTAGAACTAAGTCTAATAATGGTAGTACTTCAGTTTTGTAGCATCCGACAGGTTGGCTGTCGGAAATCCTTACTTCCCGCGTCGGAAATCTCTCTTCAGTGCAAGCCAGGTCTGAAGAATGCAGATGTCTTCAGTTCCTGGAAGAGGTGGGGAAGGGACTGAAAAAATTCGAATGACCTCTGCATGGAGAGAGCCTCAGAGGAGGTGGAATGTATTCAAAGTTCAGGCGGTGGCGGAAACAATAGCGCGAAGCGTCCGAGGATTTAGTCTTAGACGTCGCGTGCTACGGATATAGGCAGACGCTTCATCTGCTATCCACCTTTCTCCCGATACGACTACACCAACCCTTACGTTTCAACTCTGGAGGAACTACTGGAGCATTTTCAGTTCGATGATGCCCTCCGAAATGGCGACCTGGCGCACAAGAACGCTCGATGGAGAGATCATGTTGGTGCAGTGCATCGGCTCTGCTAGATGGAAGTGGGTCATTCGGCGTTCTTCCACATGCTCAGTCTCGAGATCTCCGCGGTAATATCCTCGATCAGTGGATAACGTCAGAGTCCAACCGCCGATGACAAAGCCCACACTGGTCTCGGGAAGATTCTGGGAGGATTTGCTTGAGAGAATTCTTTATGGTTAACTACCATGTACAAACAGCATAGACCGGAGCAGCAGAATTTCAGAATCGGTCCTCGATTAAAGGAATATCTGTGAAGTATCCTGGAGGTGGGACGTGCGCAGACGGAGAGGGGGGAATGAGTGCAGTAGGGATCGTGCCACTGGCACTGAAAATTGCGTAATTTTCTTCCTCATTTTAGCGATTTTTTTCAAAATTTTTTTTGAAAATCGCTAAAAATTGCCATTTTTTGTTAATTTTTGATGTCAAAACTTTAAAATTTAAAATTTTTGTAATTTGGGGGAGACCCCACAAAATGGGGGGGGGGGGGGGGGGGGGGGGGGGGGGGGGGGGGGGGGGGGGGGGGGGGGGGGGGGGGGGGGGGGGGGGGGGGGGGGGGGGGGGGGGGGGGGGTGGGGATTTTTTCAGGGGTAGAAAAATCGTTTTAGTGTCGGGTATACTCCGCAGTCTCGGACCACGTGTTAATGTACTATCATGCGAGGACCTCTCTTCGTCTCAACCCCCACCAATCGAGGGGGAGTACGAAATGTATATCTGGGCCGACTTCGCTGGAAAGGGGAGCATTCGCGTGTTGTATGGGAAGCACCGCTACGCAACGTAAGTGAGTAGAGAAGCCCTCTAGTAGCTTACTCTTCTTCTTAACCGGAATAAAAGAGCCAATTCGCACTATTATTACTTAAAAAAAGAAGAGCAAGCCACCAGAGGGCTTCTCTTCTCACTGGCATTGCGTAACGGTGCTCCGCCCACAATACGCGAATGCTCCCCCGTTTGGAGGGGTCGACTCAAATCGACATTTCATACCTCCCCTCCGTTTGGTGGGGGTAGTGCAGAAAAGAGGTCCCCTCTCCTGGTCATACATTAACACGTGGTCCGATTCTGGGGGGTCTACCCGGTACTCGGGCGAGGGGTCTACCCCTGAAAAAATCCCAGAAAAAAAAAAAAAAAAAAAAAAAAAAAAAAAAAAAAAAAAACAAAAAAAAAAAAAAGAAAAAAAAAAAAAAAAAAAAAAAAATAAAAAAACCCCCAAAAATTTTAGTGGGGTCTGCCCCGAAATTAGCAAAAATTTTAAATTTTTAAGGTTTTGGACTTGAAAAATTAACAAAAAATGGCAATTTTTAGCGATTTTCAAGAAATTTTTTGAAAAAAATCGCCAAAATTTGGCTAAAAATTACTCAATTTTCAGTGAAAATTGCTTGATCCCTCGTTCCCTCGTCCCAGTAGGTCCATCTACGCACGCACCGCTGCCGGGATACCCCACAGGCATTCCTCTGCATTCGTGCTCCGATTCTCTGCTGCTGCTCCGGTCTATGCTGTTTGGTCATGGTAGTTCAGCAAAAGGAATGCATTCAAGCAACTACTCCTAGAATCTTCCCGAGACCAGTGTGGGCTTTGTACCAGCTCCCGGGTTCGACAAGATCCTGTCCTTCAACTGAAATACACTCACATGAACGGCAGGCTGACTGGCTCTCTCTGCGCTATCCTTAGCTGATCGAGAGACTGGGATGGTGCGGTTACCGCGGACATCTCCGAGACATTCCGTTTCCGTACCGCATGTGGAAGAACGCCGAATGACCCACTTCCGTAATGGGATTTTCGATAGCAGAGACCGATGCACTGCACCAACATGATCTCTCCATCGAGCGACAGATTGAATCAGTCTCTGGAAAGAGTCCAGGCCAGGTCGCCATTTCGGAGGGCATCATAGAGCGGGCTGGCAAGAGGAAACAACACCGAACTGAAAATGCTCCAGTGCCACAGTAAGCAGGAAGTTCCTCCAGAGTTGAAACGTAAGGGTTGGTGTAGTCGTATCTCGGGAGAAAGGTGGATTAGCAGATGAAGCGTCTGCCTACGTATCCGTAGCACGCGACGTCTAAGACTAAATCTCCTCGGACGCTTCGCGCTATTGTTTCCGCCACCGCCTGAGGGTTTTGACCGAGTCTCTGAGATAAGACGATGTCATTCCACCTCCTCTGAGGCTCTCTCCTTATGCAGAGGCTCATTCGAACCTAGGACCAGAACAACATCGCAGGATTCAACATCGTCCAGTCCCTTCCCCACCTCTTCCAGGACCTGAAGATGATCTGCATTCTTTCAGACCTGGCAAAAAAAAAAAAAAAAAAAAAAAAAAAAAAAAAAAAAAAAAAAAAAAAAAAAAAAAAAAAAAAAAAAAAAAAAAAATTTGCACTGAAGAGAGATTTGACGCGGGAAGTAAGGATCAGCCCGATCAATCAAATCATTGGCAGGCGAAAAGGGGACCGATCCGGACAGCCAACCTGTCGCGAGGTCCAGCAACAGGAACCTGAAAGCACAAAGAAAAGCAGTCAGAGATGTTCATTTGAAACAACGGAACAGCCACCGACGCAGCAGTACTACCATTATTAGAACTATGGTGCCGCATTCGCGTTCTAAACTCAGACCCCGTCCTAAGTTTACGCGCGCGTTTAACGAAACAGGTAGACTAAACAAATGATTTTGTTTAAACAAAGCAAGCATTGCGCCTACGTCCCGATAGTGACCACAGCTATTGCTCAGCGAGTCATTAGACAGCTATTAGTCATTAGACAGCATTAGACAGCATTAGACAGACATACAGCCTATCCAGCCTCAGCGCAAAACAGTAGACTCTACTCTACCATATTTATTATACATTGAGATACTATTTATAGTACAATCAAATGCTAATTTCATTGGTTGATGGAAAGTTCAGCTCAACCTGATCTCAACCCCAAATTTGCCGATATAAACAAATAATCTGGCTACGCACATTAAACTGCAATAACATTGTAATTCGTATACAGAAACCTTTCTAAAAGATAATTAAATGAATTAATATACAAAAGTTTAAATATTTGGGAAAAAAAATGTGAGGGAAGAAAGCCATACTGAATATAATGTTACCTGGCAAAATTTTCGAAACTTGAAGTAGCAAATATATCAATAATAAATAACGTACCAAACATATACAAAGGTTGGGTGGGAACAAATCCATTAAAATGACCTTGAAACATTAGAATTAAGATATTATGAAAAATATCTGAAAAGTATATGTGCAAGTCACGGTTTTTTGCAATTCTTTCAGTGTAAAGGTAAACTATGTATATATAGTTGTCACCCGGAGAGAACACCACTCTAATCTCCAGAAGGTCCATTAATAATATGATGTATAACTCAAAAATGTGACATACCCAATCGTCCAAGAATCCATCAGCACAATAATAGGTTGTTCTAAAGTCTCCAGCAGTAGTGATATTGTCATGTACGTATTTTGAAAATGCTTAATTACTTGATGTTAACTAAGCAGATCCAAGCAAACATACTCGCAATTAAATATATAAGATGCCATCAAATGATTAATGCTAGTGCACTCGCAGTGCGTTCCCGCACTTCTCCAGAACAGCTGAGATCAAGATGTGGCTGTTACTCTTGGTACGAGAACGAGACTACTACTGTGCATATCAGCCCGTCACCGATGTGGTGGAATTTGTGAGGGGCCTACTTTGCATCCAGAAACATGGTTGCAGGCAGAGGTTTTTAGTTTAAAGTTCGACTTGTTGTAGTGGGGGGGACGGTATCCAATAAACACTGCCCCAAAAGTGGGTGGCCCCTGCCTTCTTCTTGTATTAAATTTTGCTTGTCCTAAACATCAGAATTACAAGGCCATATTTCTAAGGTATTCTTTTCTGGCTTTGGTGGCAATAGTTGTTTTACACAATTTTGACCATTTTATCACTAATGTAATGAGGCGGCGTTACGTCAGCCCTCTAAATGTGATAATTATGTTGAGTGAAGTTGTTTTGATAGAAAGGTTATTTTATAAGTGATTGTGTGAAATTTGAAGTGAAATTGTCTTGAAAATCTGTTTGAAATTGTTAGTAATTTTTATCAGCCATCCTGGTCACTAGGTGGCGCTATGCGTATGTCTATTTTTTGTTGGGGGGAGTCCCTAGACGTTTGTCTCTTTTAAAGGGTCCCAAAAGTATCCAATCAAATTCAATCAGTATGTTTCGAAACTAGTTCTTTCTGCCTATGTGTCCTGCTAGTCAGTCTTGTGTTTGTCTTCACGGAGTCCAGTCGTGTGTCTTTTCATACTCTGCCCCTGCGCGTCTATATTATTATTGTTTGGAATTTTTACTCAAGTGGTGACCATTTTTGTCTTCCTAAATTTATTGAGCTCTAGGGTGACCCTGTAGAGCCTTTCATTCTACAATTGAAATTTTGTTCCTTTCTAGTTTCTGAACTCTTCTATTAGGCTTTCTCCCCGTAGTTTCTATGAGTTTTCTGTAATTAACCGTGACGACTTAGGGACATTTCATTTTGTCATTTTGTGTGGGTTGATTCATAGGGTTTTGAAAGCCATTGTTTAGTTAATTTTTGGTTCTATGAAAATTTATTGGAATTGATTATTTTATATTTGCAAGTTCTTTGAAAAGTTTGTCGGTAACATTTTAATTTTTTATGTCTTTCTTTCCTCTTTTTACGCACAGTTTTTGGGGTCTCCCCCAGTATCAAGCACACTTTTGTTATATTAACTGTGGTCCATTTCAGACTTTTTAGGCGTCCTTTTAGTTAGGTTTTTGTATAAGAATTGCATAGTCGGTAATTAGGGATTTTCTGAGTTTTTATTGGGTAGGCAGATTATATTATCAAGAGTACAATATTATCAGCAAATTTGGGGTAGTTCATCTTTAACTGAGTCTTTGCTCTTCATCGGCGGTTGGACTCCGTTACACTTAGGATATTTTCGAGAGATTCGCTGAGGTCGGCTGGAACTACATCTCCAGGTTCGACGTTCTTGTGCGCAGTTTCCCACTCGTAAAGCTTGGTTAGTCAGTACACTGCCAACTTTGTACTAAGTTGGTTTATTTTTTCACTACAAACGAAATTTTTTAGTGGATGCTACAAAACTGAAGTGACTTAGAACATTTTCAGAAAACTCATCGTCCCCCCCTAATAAATATTGTGTCCCGTCAAAGGCTCCCCGAAGAAAACTTCCCTAGAATGACTAATGTTAAAATTACTTGAGGGTATTAAGGATACGTTATTTGGAATTAAAAAATCTGGATGGCGTTGTGGGAGTCGTCGCCTTGCGCCTCCTCGCTCCCCCTCATCCAAACAAGTGTAAAACAGCCACATCTATTGTTCTTTTACGCAAATTCTGAATAATTCCCTCCGTCCACCAATCGCAGAGCCAAAGCTTAGCTGCGCAACAATTACCGTCAAACATCTACAATTTTTAGTATTTTCAAAAATATTTAAGAATTACTACTATATTTAAAGTTATTAGTGCGTGTCTCATTTGTTACTATGTATGTCTGAAATGTTGGCAAAGTGTAAAGGTGTGACTCAAAAGTGGGGCTGTACACCTCGACTTAGCAGTCCCACAAATATTTTAAGCATTGCGAATTAATAATCGGTGTCTCCTTGCCTCATTTTGTCCTCACCACTAACTAACTGTCGTATGTCTGTCTAATGCTGTCTAATGCTGTCTAATGACTAATAGCTGTCTAATGACTCGCTGAGCAATAGCTGTGGTCACTATCGGGACGTAGGCGCAATGCTTGCTTTGTTTAAACAAAATCATTTGTTTAATCTATACCTGTTTCGTTAAACGCGCGCAGAAACTTAGACGAGGTCTGAGTTTAGAACGCGAATGCAGTTGCACCATAGTTCTAATAATGGTAGTACTGCTGCGTCGGTGGCTGTTCCGTTGTTTCAAATGAACATCTCTGACTGCTTTTCTTTGTGCTTTCAGGTTCCTGTTGCTGGACCCTCGCGACAGGTTGGCTGTCCAGATCGGTCCCTTGTCGCCTGCCAATGATTTGATTGATCAGGCTGATCCTTGCTTCCCGCGTCAAATCTCTCTTCAGTGCAAGCCAGGTCTGAAGAATGCAGATCGTCTTCAGGTCCTGGAAGAGGTGGGGAAGGGACTGGACGATGTTGAATCCTGCGATGTTGTTCTGGTCCTAGGTTCGAATGACCTCTGCATGGAGAGAGCCTCAGAGGAGGTGGAATGACGTCGTCTTATTCAGAGACTCGGTCAAAACCCTCAGGCGGTGGCGGAAACAATAGCGCGAAGCGTCCGAGAGTTGATCTTAGACGTCGCCGTGCTACGGATATAGGCAGACGCTTCATCTGCTACCCACCTTTCTCCCGATACGACTACACCAACCCTTACGTTTCAACTCTGGAGGAACTTCTGCTTACTGTGGCACTGGAGCATTTTCAGTTCGGTGTTGTTTCCTTTGCCAGCCCGTTCTATGATGCCCTCCGAAATGGCGACCTGGCCTGGACTCTTTCCAGAGACTGATTTAATCTGTCGCTCGATGGAGAGATCATGTTAGTGCAGTGCATCGGCTCTGCTATCGAAAATCCCATTACGGAAGTGGGTCATTCGGCGTTCTTCCACATGCGGTACGGAAACGGAATGTCTCGAGATGTCCGCGGTAACCCACCATCCCAGTCTCTCGATCAGCTAAGGATAGCGCAGAGAGCCAGTCAGCCTGCCGTTCATGTGAGCTGTTTCCAGTTGAAGGACAGGATCTTGTCGAACCCGGAGCTGGTACAAAGCCCACACTGGTCTCGGGAAGATTCTGGGAGTGATTTGCTTGAGGAATGCATTCCCTTTTGCTAACTACCATGCCAAACAGCATAGACTGGAGCAGCAGCAGAAGAATCCAGACGCAATCCTGAGGAATCTGTGAGAATCCCGGCAGCGGTGCGTGCGTGATGGACCTGCTGTGACGAGGGAACTTTTGGCTACAATCCCTGCTACCGTTGAACGGCCCTTCATTACTGATGGGTTGTGCGGTATGTGCTGCCAAAACATCAGTCTGGGATTCTGGGACGGCGGCAGGCGCATCGATACCAGACCGCACTTCGACAGTGCCCGCCACAAGTACTACGCATCCGTCGCCCCCTCTTTGGCTTTGGTGGAGGATCTGAGCCGCGGCGGAAACAGATTCGAGAGACTCAACGGGGACTATGAAGTCGAACTGGTCGGACAGGACGGAGTATTGTACAGGCTGACTAAACCTTTCCACACTATTCATGAGACGCGCAACGCGTTGGAGGTTAAGTGGTTTATCAGTGAAGCCGCTCTGTATCTAAGCGAACCGTTTTACTGGTTAGCTGACACAGTTTCAAAGTATTGACTACAGTTTCAGCTGTGCGACGAACAGTGTGCGGAGGACCGTAACGTTTTCAATGCCATCCGGAACGACGACTTCCAGGAATTCGTCATCAATCTACGTCCCAGACACTTTGAGCTTAGCCTCCGGTTTGTCCAAGTCGAGGCCAAACTTCATGCTGTCAACCATGGACAATTTGGTTTTGAGACGAGCCTATTCCTGCCCATTGGCGTGGTCATTATCCACAGCACAGTACAGCGTGCTTCCGATGGCCATGTCCGGGATCTCAACGAATCCGATGGAATCGTTGCACGCCGCACGGCATCACAACTATCTCAGCAATGTCACGCACCACAGGAGACACCAAGAAGGCGAAGGCGATGACCTGGGTGCTTTGGCCAATGACAACCTTTGGCCGTGCTTGTGGAAACGTCACGACAACGATAGCGCTGGAGAACTCGCCAATATTGCGACTGAACTGGATGAGTCTTTCAACGTGTACAGGTAAAACATTGACCACCAAGGAGAACTGTTAGAGCGCCCGCTTACTGTACAACAACAGCTCCGGGATCCGGAGAAATGGGGAGACGGATTGGATAACTGGGCTTTTGCAGTGAGTCAAGTAAACAATCAGAATTTCACTGATTCGGTCAGGGCGCAAATCATTGGAAATAACTTCCAACAGGTGTCGGCAACAGTTTTTGCGCTTCGCGCCCTGCAGAACACTATGCTGGAACCACTCCCAAGGCGGCGGGTCAACTACGATCTAGATGATTGAACCTTTACGGTGGACTGTCCTGGGGTGTTCGAACAGATAGCGTTCTCCAGTTGGGCAACCTACGATTCAGGGGCGAGCGGGATTACATCCTGAAGGTTAAAAGGTAATTCATGGATCGTTTAATGTTATGCAGATTAGGGTGCAACATCATCGGGCTCTTAAGCCCGGTTCATACTTGTCTCTGAGTCTCTGTCTCTATATCTCTGTCCTTTTGTCTCTACACTGATAAAGACAAGACGTTCATACTTAAAAGGACAAAAGGACAGAGACTCGGTCACGTGACAAAAAATTCAAAGTTCATTGGTCACTTGGTGTAGCTAAAAACGAACTAAATATTTTAAATTGGAACAATACAATATCATTTTTATTGTCTTGTTAACAGCTAACGTTATATTATGTGGAAAACTTATTTTCAAATTGGATATAGACGCAGCTACTTTTAAGTATTCAGGTAACAGAGGCTTTTCACGTGATATCATTCGTTATTCTGATTGGCTGTCTCTTAAGGGCAGGCAGAAAAGTTGAGCATTGTTCAACTTCGCTTAGAGACTCTTAAGGACAGCTTAGAGACAAAAGGACAGAGAAAGGCATGAACCGGGCTTTAGAAACACAGCCCATGTGCAGCAAAATGGTGCCCTGCGGGATTTCCGTTTCTCCACAGATTCGTCTGTCAAGCTGGTGGATTCCATGATGCGCACGTTGGTTTTTACCTTTCAAATCGTCCGATCTTGCACTCCTGAACAACTGCGCACTGCCGACCGTAGCATCTGGAGAATTTCGCCGAAAGAAGGAACTGGTTCCGTTTGGGAGCCCACAGACTGTTCCAACACTTGCAGTCTCTCTTTCCCTCTCATGGAAGATTTCCTTCCGCGAGCGTTCACTGTCGGTTCACTGTCGACGAATGCAGCCGCGATGAAGACGGTGGCAGGTATGCCGAGAAACTGGCTAACCGTCTTCGGCTTGAATCCGGCTCTATCTCTTGGTAGGTCCTGTCGGCTGCGGGAAAACGTATACACTGGCCAAGACTGGCAGATCCTGGACAGTGTTTCAGTAAACACTGTCATTGTCTGTTTGGCTGGAACCAACGCCGGTACTATTACTATCACAGATACCATCCCCAGTGTCACCTCCATCAGACGCCAAGACGCCCACCACTTTGTGTCGCTGAGCTACGCTGATCTGGAGAGCACCGATTCTAGGATGCGTAACAGGAACTGGAACGTTTACGTGGTGCCCTCTGTAACGGAGGAGAAAGAAGGTATTTCCTACCTGCCTAGTCGACACACGCTCCGCTCTCTGGACAAATCCGTCCGGGTCGTGGTGATGACGACCGAGCTCGCTGTCTCTGTTCTGGATAGGATTGGAGCAAGAGTCCATGATTTTCTCCTATATATATTAGAAGAAGAGTAAGCCGCTAGTGGGCTCCTCTACCTGGCATTGCGTAACGGTGCTCCGACCACAATACGCGAATGTTCCCCCGTTTGGGGGTGGGGTCGACAGGTATATCCCCCTCCGTTTGGTGGGGGGGGGGTAGTCGAAAGTGGTCCCCGTTTGGTGGGGGGGGGGTAGCCAAAAGTGGTTCCCGTTTGGTGGGGTGGGGGTAGCCAAAAGTGGTCCCGGTTTGGGGGGGGGGTGGCTCAAGCAGGTTAAGTTTTGCTCATTCTGATTGGCTGTTGGCGACCCTCCCCCAAACGGGGACTTATTTTCGAATAGAGCAAAAACTACCGTAATCCTCTGCTCAACCCCCCCCCACCAAACGAAGGGGGGAGTTTCTGCAATCTGATAGGCTGTTGGCTACCCCCCCCCCACCAAGAGGGGACCTCTTTTCTGCTACCCCCCCCCCCACCAAACGGAGGGGGTATGAAATGTCGATTTGGTCGACCCCTCCAAACGGGGGAGCATTCGCGTATTGTGGGCGGAGCACCGTTACGCAATGCAGTGAAGAGAAGCCCTCTAGTAGCTTACTCTTCTTCTTAATAATAGTGCAATTATGCACTCTTGATTGGAGACACACGCCAGGTCTACGTATTCCTGGATGAAGGATCGCACGGCAATGACCCTCGTGGTTCACTGTAACAGGTTGGTGCTGGCTGGCGACTTGAACCAAACGGGCGTGTTCCAGAAAACGGAGTTTGAGCTGCACAGCTACCTCTATACTGATGTGTCCATCATGGAGTTGGCGCTGAAGTATTTGCATAGTTAAGGAAGGCAGACGCAGAACCGGTTTTGGTTTCAGCTCTTCAGGAGCTACCGCTGTACAAAGCCTGTCTGCGGTCTCATCTCTCAGCTATTCTATGAGGGCCTGCTCCTTTAGTGGCCAAAACGGAACAGGAGAATCATCATTGGCCATCTATTTATTGTCAACCAACCAACAGGTAATATCACTTACCATTATTAACAATTAAGAGGCATAGATACGCAATGTAACTCACATAGCTCCACAAGGTTAAACGTCTAATTTTAGTTGACAGTAATCAGGCTGGGCCATAATGCAGCTACTAATTCAGAAATTGAAAGAAAAGACTTTTGAATTCAGAAATGGAATTTGTGGTAACGACGTCCGCGGGTAATTCATTCCAGTATTTAACTACTCTTTCACTAAAGAATATTTTCGCACATCCAACCTAGCACCTGATCGGTATAATTTGTAAGTGTGACCACGTGGACCTTGATAATTTGCCAAGTCGAAAAATGCATTACGGTCAATACTGGTTCGTTCGTGGATAATTTTAAATTTTATTTTTGCCTTTGCTATGACATATATATACGGTATATACACGATATATATATACATATACATATATATATATATATATATATATATATATATATATATATATATATATATATATATATATATATGTATATATATATATATATATATTAGGGATCGACCGGAATTCCGGTTCCGGTTCCGGTACTTTTTTGTTCCGGTTCCGGTTCCGGTTTTTCAAAACGTACCGGAACCGGAACCAATTTTAGCCTATTATCAAAAGCAAAATGTTATTAAAATTTTCAAAACTTTTATCAAAATTCTTTAAAACTTTTTGAAAAACTGCAATTCTCTTATAACCAGAATATGATTTATTCAAAAATTTTCGCCTGCGGCGCTATTGCATTACTTAGATTGTTTCGAATTTGTAATGATGTCTAATGTATCGTTGTTATGAATATTAATATATTATAAAACAAAAATAATATATACTTAATAACTCAGATTAGATAGCACAAGACCGCCGAAACTTTTAAATTTAAGTAGTGCTAAGATACCTAATGCTGAATTGAAATTATTGAAGCCTTACCGTCGACCTATGCTATTTCAAAATTATAGAGTGCGCTGTTGTATAATCAGGGCAGTTTTATTTTTAATCACTTTACAATTTACAATACAATACAATTTAATCTTTTTAATTGTTTAAATCGAGACTGGACTTTAAATACTGACTACGTAAGTTTATTGCTCTTTGTTTAGTAATTAATCCAGTGCGCAGAACAACAGAATTACTAAAATATTATGGATGGAACAAATAGCAATGGTTTTTAAAAATATTTTGGTCATTTAAAATTTAAAAATCCTGATGAAGCTAGCCAAAAAAAAGAAATTTTGTTCATTTCAAGTTGGAGAAATTGTGCATATATAATGTAGCAAAGTTTGACTATGCTATAAGACAAAAATCTCTTAATAAATTGCAGATTTCATGTTTCTGCATTGAAAAATAACTATATATATAAAATATAAAGCAAGCGTTATTACAATGTTCTAGTAACTATAAAAAAGCGAAAAATTGTGCAAAAATTGTCCAAAACGTCAGAAAAATTTTTCGATTTTTGTAGTGTTAAAGAGCTGGTTCCGGTTCCGGTTTTTTAAAGCCAATTCCGGTTCCGGTTCCGGTTTTTTGGAGTTCCGGTCGATCCCTAATATATATATATATATATATGTCACACGCAGAGCACCAAGGCTCTAAGTGTTTAGCCACTATTGCGGCAGTGGCCAATTGACTAGTTGAAATAAATAAATATGCTCATATTACAGCATTTCATTCTTGTTCTTTTGCTCAAATTTACCTAGTTTTACAATATTTTCTGGTTTCTACGTGCACGGGGAGCGGAGGGGGAGAACAGCCCCCTCAAAATGGAGGTGTACAAAGGGTTATGCCTTGGTATGGGGGGGTCATGGTTGGTATTACACTGTTGTTTGTGTTAAGTGTGCTATTATTGTTAATTCCTGTCATGCATCCACCAGCCCGTAAAAGAACACGCACCCAAAACCCCGAAGTTCAGCAATCTCCTCCTTTGGAGGAAGAGGATCCTTTGGAGTCTGGAGGAAACTCGGGTTCCGATAGCAGCTTCTTCTAAGAATCTGAAATTGATGCTGACTTGCTGGACCCTACCTACGAATTCAAAGGAGAGTCATCAGGATCCGATTTCGATGGATTCCCGGAAGGAGAAATCGAGCAAGTAAGCAGAAGTTTTCGCATACTTTGGCATTCAGGGAGGAAACTGATTCCAGTGATGATGAAGATGACATTCCTCTGGCCCAGCTTTTCTCGCAGGCCAGACAGGGCGGCTGGCAGTGGACAGAAACAGATCGTCAACCGAGAGATATTGCGTTTACAGGTAGCTTTTACCGATAAGTTTACATTTGCTAGTATATATATACCAGCAGTTGTATGTATGTAATGTAATGGTCATCAGTACGAAGCATACATCTCGTTCCCGATCGGAATGGAGTGATGAAGCAGAAACCGACTGCCATCAGAGACTACAACATCAACATGAGCGGAGTTGACAGAAACGATCAGATGGTTGGCTACTTGTATTCTCCAGGAAAGGGTGGAAGTGGTACAAAAGAGTCCATTTCCATCTGGTAGAAATGATTGAGAATAATGCCAGAATTTTGTACTCAACAGAAGCTACGAAACTTCTCCGTTTCATCGTTTCGGCAGGGAATTCTTGACAGTTATATTGGTCGTAGTACCCTTGATCCTCCTCCTCCAGCCCAAGCTCCAGGTCCTACTATGAAAGCAGTGGAAAGCAGCGTCGATGTCAGCAGTGCTCTAAAACCGGGACGGTATAGAAAGCCTGTCCATACGCGAAAAACGACAACTTAACAGTGCGCCGTCTGCCCAAAGCATCCAGCTCTGTGCATTGGGCTGTGCTTTCGGGACTGGCGTACCGCCTAACTTCGGAAGCATCACACATGCAAAGACTTATACATCATTCCTGTACCTATTGTATATAATGTGAGTGAAATCTAGAATTTGTTGTTTTCTAGTACGGTTTCTTATGCATTGTGATCTTAATTTTAAACGAATTTGAATGTAGACTATATAGAAATGATGTACGAAGGATGGGGAATACAGTGAGCCAATAAAAATTCATATATATGTCGTCCGCGGAGGACACATCCTATTTGTGTACAGTATGTGCATGACATGTATACATGCCACGGGTACCCTTATTGCTTCGCTGTGATTCCGACCATCAGGGGATCATCCCACTATAATCAGCTTAGTCATTAATCATAAACTGCTACTTGGGCAGGCACTCGCATACAGGGACTTTCATTATTTTGGCTTTATGCAGGAATCGTGTTACAGCAAAACCCAGAATCAGGAGACAATCACTAACCTACCTTCAAAGTATAATAACAATTAGCTGGGGGCCGAATATACATAGTAACGTTGGGTGATGAGAACGAATCGTAAAATTTTGTATCATCAGCAAATATTGTGGCATTCATGTAGTCAAGACACTCTTCAATATCATTCATGTAAATCAGAAAGAAATGTGGCCCTAATATGCTACCTTGAGGCGCCCCCGACGTTATGGGTCCGTCAATTTTAGAGTGGCAGCAGAAAGGACTCATTTTAATTGGGTAAGTTTCCAATTCTATTTAGAATGAGTCATTCCGATTATACTAGAGGGAAAGTTATCATTCAAGGGAAAGCTGACTTTATATACCATATGTTCCACCAAATCGTCAGTTATTTGCCTCTGGTTGACAGTAATGGGTACGTCAATTTTAGAGTGGCTTAAGAATGGACTCATTTTAATTGGGTTTAGCACATAAGTTTATAATTCTGTTTAGAATAAGTCATTCCGATTATACTAGACATTTATTCTCATTAAAACAAATAGTTTCCTTGGGCGCAATGTTTTAGATTTCGCAGCTTCTCAAAATTTGTCCAAAGTTTCTAAACAGAATTAGTCTTTCCGTATTTTGTGCTTTTAAAGCCGACAAATTGTTTCTTAAAGCTATTTTTAAATAGAAATAACGTCAACTTTTTAGCTGTTGCTAATTCTCAATAAATTATTTCAGACATCTGTCAAGCTGGGTTTTCGGCTTATACGCTTTGCTGCAATAAATTCATTACTTTTGATTGACAGGCAGAAGCAAATAAAATGCTTGTTGTTGAGGTTCAAAATTTTAGTTGTGTGTAGTGGGAAAGGGCACAGGTGTTCTTTGTAATCCAGGTATTTGCAGAAAACATTTTCAGTTGTCATGATTAAGTTTATTTGTGGAACGACTGACTACTGCATGCTGTCAAGACAATAAAACGACCTTAGTATTGTTTTCAAAAAATTGTTTTTGCCAGGCTGTTCTAAATTTATTTGTACGGCTAAAGTGAACTAATGACAAAGACCATTTAATGAGAGATAAGACAGAGATAAGCGCTCAATTCTTTCTGTTTACACAATCCAATGTACAGAGGGGGTACGGTAGTTACACTGTTTTTTCAACTATGTGTTTAAGTCAACAAATCCATATGTCATATCGTGTCATCACTTTGTTGCATTGTGTTGCGCGATGTTAATTTGCACATAAGCTATCCAACTACTTCGTGGGGACCCGCACTTCAGTCACAAAATCCTGGATCCGCCAGTGAGTGTGCCATGCTACAACTTGCTTCCTGTGAGACACTCCCACGATAAGACCAGGCCCATATTGCTATTTTTCTCAATTCCTATTTATTTCAACTTATTTTCTTTATATTTTATTATATATTTTAGTTTGGAGTATATTCATCAGTAGCTAACCATTCTCCAGCATACCAGCGAGAACGATGAATCTGTCAAAACTCATTGCCGTAGTTTTGTTTCTGCTGATTTTTGTGGTTATGTTGTTCTCCAATCTGGCCTCTCATCTTACCTTACAACGCTCCTGCTACCATGTTTCCTTTCTCGGTTACTGTCCGCATCACACATTTCCTAAAGGCATCGAAGACCCTTTGTATACCTAGTTGAAAGTGCCGTATGTCCCAAATACCAAATGCAGCCCTGCTGCTCAGTCTATATGTTATTCTGATCCCAACTGATGACGCTAAGCCGATTTACATATGCATAGTGGCAATAATAATTCGGACTGCGAAATTGTTTTTATACGGAGGAAATAAGCCGCTGACTGAATTTCGCCATCTATGTACTGACGTTATCATTCAAGGGAAAGCTAACTTTATACACCATATGTTCCACCAAATCGTCAGTTATTTGCCTCTGGTTGACAGTACCTATCTTTGCGGTGACTTTACCATCAGCGGTCACACGCTGGTTTATGTTTCCGGTTTCTTGGCCAACAGAAGGATGCTTCTGATAGCTCTGATCTGTCATGAACTTATGCGACGACGCGATGGATATTCTGCCATGGAAGCAAAACTGAAGAAAACCGCTGCTATGGGCTGCTTCGGACTGGCTTTGCGAGAAGGCAGTTCCGATATTCGAATCAGTCTTATCTTGCTGACAGGACAGAGCCATCTTTGACTTGAAAGAATCGATTTTGCATTATTATTATTATATGTACTAACGTTATCATTCAAGGGAAAGCTGACTTTATATACCATATGTTCCACCAAATCGTCAGTTATTTGCCTCTGGTTGACAGTAATGGGTACGTCAATTTTAGAGTGGCTTAAGAATGGACTCATTTTAATTGGGTTTAGCACATAAGTTTATAATTCTGTTTAGAATAAGTCATTCCGATTATACTAGAGATTTATTCTCATTAAAACAAATGGTTTCCTTGTGCGCAATGTTTTATTTATACGCTTTGCTGAAATAAATTCATGACTTTTGATTGACAGGCACAAGCAAATGAAAATGCTTGTTGTTGAGGATCAAAATTTTAGTTGTGTGTAGTGGGGAAGGGCACAGGTGTTCTTTGTAATCCAGGTATTTGCAGAAAACATTTGCAGTTGTCATGATTAAGTTTATTTGTGGAACGACTGACTACTGCATGCTGTCAAGACAATAACGACCTTAGTATTGTTTTCAAAAAATTGTTTTGCCAGACCGTTCTAAATTTATTTGTACGGATAAAGTGAACTAATGACAAAGACCATTTAATGAGAGATAAGACAGAGATAAGCGCTCACCAGTTTCTGTTTACACAATCCAATGTACAGAGGAGGTTCGGTAGTTACACTATGTTTTTTCAACTATGTGTTTAAGTCAACAAATCCATATGTTATATCGTGTCATCACTTCGTTGCATTGTGTTGCACGATGTTAATTTGCACATAAGCTATCAAACTACTGTTGTGAAATGGACTAAAATAGTTTAGTTCTCCTTTTCGCTGCCGTAATAGTCCTTTAAGTATCTGCTATTTCTTCTTAGCAGTAGCTATTTACAAACCAGTGTAATTTAATCTATTTAGATTGTGCTATTGAAAACTACAGAGTATAAAACTGTGCGTTTCTGTTGAGAAGTCTAAAACACTTTTTCAATTCTAATGAGAATAAACTCATAGCTTAGTTGTGACAACTGCTAATTCTTTTGTGAAATTGACAGGGTATGCTGGGACAGCTGCTAAATCTTTTTAAAACCGTAGTTTTAATAGGCTAAGCTTCATTACAATTAGCTGTTCTGAAAATTAAAATGATAACGTTAAGCTAAATCTTATTGAAAAAGTCAATACTAAATGTCAATTTTAATTAGATGAGTCCATTCTGCTGTCACTTTAAAATTGACGGACTCATACCTATCTTTGCGGTGACTTTACCATCAGCGGTCACACGCTGGTTTATGTTTCCGGTTTCTTGGCCAACAGAAGGATGCTTCTGGTAGCTCTGATCTGTCATGAACTTATGTGACGACGCGATGGATATTCTTCCATGGAAGCAAAACTGAAGAACATCGCTGCTATGGGCTGCTTCGGACTGGCTTTGCGAGAAGGCAGTTCCGATAATCGAAGTAGTCTTAACTTGCTGACAGGACAGAGAGCCATCTTTGACTTGAAAGAATCGATTTTGCATTATATGTATATACTGTGTGTCGCGTCTTGTTCCGGAAGCTTAATTTTTATTTCTTAATTCAGTTAAATCGTCTTTGCTGCAGTACTGATGCCCCTCCTTGATTTTATACTGTGAGTTTTTGCTATGACATGATGTATATATTATTATATACGTACTTTTAATGGGTGGTTAATTTTGGCATATATATATACGTAGACGCGTAGCCGGGGGGGGGAATTCCCCCGTCATTGTGGACCCCCGGGATTTTCGCTATGTGTAAAACGCTCACTATTCAAAAAATTTCCACGCCTTTAGCCCGAACCTATCTTATTTATCACCATGAAGCGCGTTTGGCACGCCAAAATGAGTAATGGTCTATTTGGTGTGGTTTGACCAGTTTCTGCATCATTTGCGTGCATGAAAACATGCTGGGAATTAGGCATTTGTCGACACCAGCACATATTATATATACCTGTGTTTCTATTACGATCTCAATTGGTTTCTGTGGCTCTAGATTCTTTGATTTATGTATATCTTAATTTCTTCCATATGTCAGGCTTCGGTTGTACGGTGGAATTTCATTCACCCTACAAATCCTATTCCTCGGATCACCAGGCAGCAGCAGCGGTAGTCAGAATGGTGCGGGTTCGGGGACCGGTGAACCTGCAACTATGAGAGACACCTTAAAGTGACACCTTAAAATTGTCGGACCCATTATGCATTCAATATCTGATTTCGATGAACCTACTTGGGCAAACTGTTTACGGCCATGCAAGTAATTTTTGAACCAATTATATAGTTTTCCAGATGTACCGTAGACTTTTAACTTTTGCAAAAGAATATGGTGTGGGACAGAATCGAAAGCTTTGGCTATGTCTAGATAGACAACATCCGTCGATTTATTACTATCTAGTTCCTTTGTTCACTCATTAATAGTTTCCAACAACTGTTTGACTGTGGATCGCTTCGATCGAAAACCGTGCCGATTCATAGAAAGTAACTTATTTTCATCTAAATGGGTAATAAATGCTTCATCAACAATCGATTCCATTGCGTTGGCAGCAGAACAAAGCAAACTGATAGGCCTATAATTTAAACCTTTCTTATCGATAGGAACTGTAGCACTATTCCATATTTTTTAGATTTAGAAGATTGACATTTGGGTACAAACATATCAATACATTCCATGAGCTTGTCTCTAATAGGACACCACATAGAGTTCACATCATTACTGTCATGAAATAAGTTATTCCAATTTACAAGTGATAGAAATTCTAAGATTTTTCTTTTGTCCGCTTTTCGAAAATTTAACATTTTTGTTTCGCTCTTATCGTCATTTAAAAGAAACGGTCCGACAGTACCACAGAGTTCAAGATGATCCGATGTCGCAAACGGTTCAGTTGCTGTCATTTTGTCTTCCAACATAAACACTTCGTCGCTACAATATATTAGATCTAATGTATTACCAGCACAATGAGTAGGCTTAATAACTAGTTGGGAAAGCCCCAATTCTAACATTTTCTTATAAAAAGCAGCGTCAACATCATTTGCGAGTACATTACCAGAAATCCAGTCAATATTAGACAGATTAAAATCAACGAGTATAAAAATTGGATAGTCCAGTTTTACGAAAGTTTTCAAGTTGTTGTAATAACGAGACTATGGAATTGTTTTTATTTGCCGAAGGAGTTCAATAGATCAACCATAACTGCGCAACAGTGACTTTATTCATTAACACTTTGGTGCTAACACTCATTTGAAACTCCCAGAAAAGAGATAGCTTTCAGATTTTTTTAACAGAATCATTACGCCACCGCCATGCCCAACCCTAATACTGTCATCACATCGATACAAAAATGCGTTTCAATATAAAGATTTATAAAGACAATATAAAGAATTCATCAAGTTTTGTACATAACCCTCGAGCATTAAAATACGCAAAGTCTTCATCCGGGATCGGCTCCTCGTTTTCAGATGGCTTCTCAGGTACTAATTGACAACGTTTCCTTTCCGAATTTTTAAATTATTCTCTCCACGCTGTTCATGTTTACGTATCTCTTGGTGGAGGAGTTGCGTTCTCGTTCTCGGACAGTCTGGTCATGTCTGACAAGTGGTTTGAAGTCACCAGTGAAATAAATCCCGATTTTTCTGGAGGATGGATGTTGCCTTCCAAAGGAACAATCGCCGTTCATTTACAAAGCGATCTGGGTCCTCCAATACCGAAGTGGCACTTTCAGGATTTTTGGCCCCTAGCTAGCCTGGGAAGCCAAATTATCCAAATCTGACACCATACATAGGATGATACAGCGTCCTCGATAGTACCGTGCTATAGTGTCGGTCGACTTGTTTCCCTGTTTGGTTGTTAAAAAGTTTTTCAAAAAAATTGGGTGGGTTTCCCCCCAAAGTGGGTTTTCCCGCCACTGGCAATGTGCCAGACCAACGGTGCACCGGATCGATCTAATTTTGGCTGTGTGCAAAGAGGAAGACTTGCCATCATTGCAGATATTTGCAAAACTTTTCTAGCCCAACCCAGTCAAAAGTGACATTGGTCCAAACTTTCGCAAACTTTTGGCATGGTTGGACCAAAAAGTAGGTGTCATTTTCAATGTCATAAAATGAGCAGGAGTGAACCAAATGACTTGATCTTCGCACACTTAGGTAAGAAAGAGTCGCGCTTTCTGCTGCTATGATTTGGAGCTCATTGCTCCAACCCTTGGTCCAGGAGGCGGGTGGGCATTTTCCCTCCAAAAAGGGGGTGGGTTCCTACCCCCCCCCCCTGGCTATACATTAAACGTACTCAAGAGCTTCTGAACCATCTTTAGCTGATTAAAGGTGATTTATAGCCATTTTTCGAATTATTTTAAGAAAGTTTCAGAAATTGCTTCTGCTTAACTTTTTTACTTGGTTTGGACCCAATTTTAGGGGGGGGGGGGGGTTTGAGCTCGGCTTGGGGGGGGAGTTGTGGGCGGGTAGGGGGGACGGGGGGTTTTGGCAAGTCCGTGGGAGGGGTCTCACAGGGGGTAAACTGTAGCCACTAGCCTGGTACACCGATGGCCTCGGCCCCCACCAACTGGAGGGGGGGGGGTAGTTGCACCGAAGGCCCGAAAATTGGCCCAAAATTGGGTATTTGTATGGTAAATTCTGTAAATAAATGGTAAAGGTAAATGGCCAAAGTGGTGTTATTTGGGTCAGTTTTGCAAAATTTTTCAAAAAAGTCCAAATTTTTGGCTTAAAGTGTTTATTATTGTGAGAAATACACGATTTTAACGGTTTTATGGACTTTCTGTCTCAATATTGACCTTATTTTAGACTTAGAAACATGTTGCCAATCAAGTTTTCGAGTTTAAAACCACTATCAAATGTAACAACTTAAAACTATATATATATACTTCACGGTTTGACGCTTTTTGTCATTAGAAAATGTGATTTTTGGTATAAAAATAGAAAAATTATTTTGGGGAGTTCACAGGAAACTTTTACCGGAAAAAGTCTTGAAAAAATCTGGAAAAATTTTTCAACGCTAAAATTTTTCCAGACTTTTTCCAGGTTTTTTCTGTTGTTTGGAAAAAGTCTGGAAAATACCTGGAAAAATTTTTCCAGACATTTTCCAGATATTTTCAAGGTATTTTCAAGATTTGGAAAATGTCTGGAAAAAGTCTGGAAAGTAAACCAGATTGATTCAGAAAAAACCTGGAAAAAGCCTAGAAAAAGTCTTGAAAATGTCCGGAAAAAGTCTGGAAATTGTCAGTAAATTAAACCAGATTTATTCAGAAAAAGTCTGGAAAATGTCCGGAAAATGTCTAGAAAGTAAACCAGATTGATTGAAAAAGTCTTGAAAAAGTCTTGAAAATGTCCGGAAAATGTCTGGAAAATCTCTGGAAAGCAACCCAGATTGATTCAGAAAAAGTCTGGAAAATCTCCGGAAAAAGTTTGGAAAATGTCTGGAAGGTAAACCAGATTGACTCAGAAAAAACCTGGAAAATTTCTGGAAAATTTGAAAATTGAGACAAAAATCTGGAAAAAATCCGGAAAAAGTCTGGAAAATGTCTGGATAAAAGTTAGATAAAGTCTGAATGTCTCAAAAATCCCTGGAAAATCTCTGGAAAAACCCTGGAAAAACGTTTTCCAGACTTTTTCCAGATATTTTCTGGAAAAAGTTTTCCTGTGGTTCGGGAGGGTCTAGAAAGGGGAATTTCAGGGGAAGGGGAGGGCCCCCGGCACTTATAAAGATGGGTGGGACAAAAATTTTGCCCTGGTCCCCCCTTATGGTTCGAAAAAAATTTTTTGGCTGAGAAGATGCCCCTAGGGTAAATCGAGGTCGCTGATTTCAAAAATCGTATCGAGAAATCAATCCGATCAATCGATCGATCAGTAGAATCGACCGATCAAAATATTTTTGTCTCCGATTTTCGCGAAAAGTCGCCTACAGACTTATTCGGAGGGCCAGATTCCGAATTTGCAGTCGAAATTTCGATCAGAGCTGCCAAATTCGACTTACAGACGATTTTTTTAAAAATCGAGGAAAATCTATTTTTGCGGGCGCAGGATCGATTTTCATGAAATTTCGACCGCAGATTCGGAATCATCGGCCAGCCCCCCCCCCCCCCGAGTTACCCTATAGGCGACTTTTCGCAAAAATCGGAGACAAATTTTTTGATCGATTTTGATCGATCAATGCTACTGATCGAACCTTTGATCAGATCGATCTCTCGATTCGATTTTTGAAATCAGCGACCTCGATTTACCCCTGATATAACTTCTCAGCCAAATCGGAGACAAAAAAGTTTTTCGAACCATAAGGGGGGACCATAGGTGTAACGGGAATTTGGGTTGGGGGGGCCCTCCCCCGGAATTTTGGGGGGGGGTCCCTTTTTAGACCCCCCCAAACACCCCCACGACCCCCCCCCCAAACCTCCCACAAAATTTTTTCGATTTTTATGCCAAAAATCGCATTTTCAGCCATTGCTAATGCCGAAAAACATGAAATCATTAAGTAATTTTAACATTAGATAGTGTTTTTAAACTCGAAAACTTGATTGCCAACATGTTTCTGAGTCTAGAATAAGGTCAATATTGAGTCTAGAAGTCCATAAAACCGTTATAAACCTGTATTTCTCGCGATAATAAACACGTTAAGCCAAAAATTTGGACTTTTTTGAAAAGTTTTGCAAAATTTGTCCTGAAAATGCCTAATTTTTAGCCAATTTTCGCGCCCTCGGCGCGACTACCCCCCCCCCCAGTTGGGGGGCCCAAAAATTTCTGGGGGGGGGGTTTGAAAAAATGGCTGGGGGGCGTTACCCCCCCCCCATTACTCCTATGGGGGGGACCAAGGCAAACTTTTTGTGCCCCCATCTTTATAAGTGTCGGGGCCCTCAAATCTCCGTTACACCTATAGGGGTAGCCGAAAGTTGGGGGAGGATACGTATATATGTCAAAAATTCTTGGGGGGGGGTAAATCGGTCAAAAATTCGGATTTGGGGATTTGTGTTTTCAATTTTCAGCTATTAGCAATTTTTCGCTAATTTTTTGAAAATTTTTCAATTTTTGGCTAAACATTTTGAAAATGTCAGGTAGGGGGTTTGAATTGAAAATTTAAAGGGGGGAGCGGGAGGATCGCCGGAAATCCGATCAGGGGCTAGGGAAGCCGAAATGTTTTAGAAGGGAGGTCCGGGATCTGTCCGTTTGGGGATGGGGTCCCCCCTTGGGCATCTGCGTGGCACAAAAATTTTGCCTTGGTGTCCCCCCTTATGGTTCGAAAAAATTTTTGTCTTTGATTTGGCTGAGAACTTGCCCGATCGAACAAAATCGAATCGAGAGATCGATCCGATCGATCTATCGATCAGTAGAATCGATTGATCAAAATCGATCAAACAAATTTTTGTCTCCGATTTTCGCCAAAAGTTGCCCCTAGGGTAATTCGGGGGTGCTGATTCCGAATCTGCAATCGAAACTTCGTGAAAATCGATCGTTCGACCTTAAAAATTGATTTTCATCGATTTTTCAAAAATTCGTCAATAACTTGATTTGGTAGCTCGTATCGAAATTTCGACTGCAGATTCGGAATCAGCACCCCCGAATTACCCTAGGGGCAACTTTTGGCGAAAATCGGAGACAAAAATGTTTTTGATCTATTTTGATCGATCGATTCTATTGATCTCTCGCTTCGATTTTTGAAATCTGCGACCTCGATTTACCCTAGGGGCAAGTTCTCAGCCAAATCGGAGACAAAAATTTTTTTCGAACCATAAGGGGGGACCAAGGCAAAATTTTTGTCCCCCCCCCCCATCTACATAAGTGCCCACATGTTGCCCCCTCCATAAAAGAAATGATGTCCTTCTAATAAGCAATCGCCAGACGCCACTAGAAATGGTGTAGTGTGCGCCTGGATTTCTTGAACTTGAAGACCATCCCTTAGCGCTTGGCGACATTTTTGGGAACCCAAGACTGTCGGCATGTCTTAGTGTTTTTTGTTGTAAATTCCAAGGCAGAGGCAGAGATGCCAATTTTTGTACAAATTTGACAATTTTTAGCCAGACGTCAGGGAAATTTTATGCTATTTTTTCTGAATAAAATTGCTATATATATAATATTTGAAGTAAAATCTTTACTTTAAACAAGGCAAGGGGCCCGGCCCCACACCAAGAAAAGGAGGGGGCCTGTGCCGCAAAAGTAGGTGCACAGGTTCCCCAGCACTCCCCCTGGGCTGGCACCGCATGTGCAATTTTGTTTGGGGAGGTATATGTAAATCTTGAATATTTAATAGTCGACCCCGAAATGTAAGGGGGGTACCCCCCAAAATTCAGACCTCAGAAATGGTCTAATATCAGTTAATGCCGGCATTCGGGGGAACACTCCGGAAGAGTGAAAAGTCTAAATATATATAATAATAAATATGGACAAAGCATTGGCTTAGGCTAAGACATGTACGTAAAGTTGCAGTGGTGCCACATAGGCTAGCACGCTTCTCTTTTGCAAAGCAAGTCATCTTTTTATTGTTTTAGGCGTTTTACACGATTTCAAGGGGATTTTAAGCCGTAATTTGCCTAACCTTACCTTTACCAACCTTACCTAATTTGAGAAATTTTTTCAAAATATGAATGACCATTTTTAGCCAAATTTAGCAAACTTTTAGTTCAAAATTTTTGGGAGGGGATGAATTTTCGTGAGGATACGTCTATAGCCCTCGCCTCCTGGTAAAACTATACGCCAGAAGGCAGCTGCTCAAAAGCGCATACATATATATGTATAATATACGACGTATTATGTAGGGGCGCGATAGCGCCCCTACATAATATGGGTATAAAGGCGTCTGCGCGGCCCCCTGGAGACCGTGTTGGCCTGGTGCCAGCTAATTAGAGGCCCTGGAGTGGTAAAAAGGTTACCATCGTAAACAACTCGAGTAGTACTACAAGTACCACCATACTTTTGGTTCGAATTCGAAACTTCGAATTTTTGCACTAGGCGATAGTTACCGTGCGTTTGTTTTTTTTTCTGAGTAAATAACGCTTATTGGAAATGCATTTTACGGCGAAGTGTTGGAACGATGTGGGCATTTTGGCACCATACTACTATTATATGTTGGTAGACAGGATCCCCCCATGCTACCTTTTTTGGTCATTTTGGCACCTGGCCAATTTTGGCTCTGTGCCAAGGTCCCAAAGTCGGACTTTCGCTATTTTTCGCAAACTTTGGTCACACTTTTCTAGAACTGGGTAGAAGCTGGAGAGGTCTAGTATCTTTTGTTGAAAATTACCAGTAGGGGTGCATAAAGTAACGAGGGGGATTTTTTAATTTTGCTCCCTAGCTTT
The DNA here is from genome assembly GCA_030248195.1 of Trissonchulus latispiculum. NCBI lineage: Eukaryota > Metazoa > Nematoda > Enoplea > Enoplida > Ironidae > Trissonchulus > Trissonchulus latispiculum. The sequence continues at coordinate 3,934 of JASAND010007403.1, read as the reverse complement.
CAGGAGATGGGCCCAAACTTTGCATTTTTTTGGCCTGTTTTCACGAAAAGTTTCTAAGTCCCACTTTTACTAGAAATGGCCTAAAAGTCACTAAAAATGGCGTTTTTCGGCCTCGGGGTGGTACCCATATATAGTAAATCGGGGTCGCTGAAAACGATGAGCATACTGCCGATACCGCCCGAAGTGACCACTGGTCAGCATGGCTCCCGTGGTTCCTCGCCCAGGGTCAAAGTTGGGAAAACTCACTCTAAACAGCGTTTTTCGGCGTTTTGGTCGGGGGCATATATAGTAAATCGACTACGCTCGTTTCAATGGGCATATCGCCGAAACCGACGGAAATGACCACTGGTCACTACAGCCTATGGGGCCTATTGACCACTGGTCAAACGGCCTAAAACTGCGTTTTTCGGCGTTTTGGTCGGGGGCATATATAGTAAATCGACTACGCTCGTTTCAATGGGCATATCACCGAAACCGACGGAAGTGACCACTGGTCACTACAGCCTGTGGGGCCTATTGACCACTGGTCAAACGGCGTTTTTCGGCGTTTTGGTCGGGGGCATATATAGTAAATCGACTACGCTCGTTTCAATGGGCATATTGCCAAAACCGACGGAAGTGACCACTGGTCACTATGGTCTATGGTGCCTATTGACCACTGGTCAAACGGCCTAAAACGGCGTTTTTCGGCGTTTTGGTCGGGGGCATATATAGTAAATCGACTACGCTCGTTTCAATGGGCATATTGCCAAAACCGACGGAAGTGACCACTGGTCACTATGGTCTATGGTGCCTATTGACCACTGGTCAAACGGCCTAAAACGGCGTTTTTCGGCGTTTTGGTCGGGGGCATATATAGTAACTCGACTACGCTCGTTTCAATGGGCATATTGCCAAAACCGACGGAAGTGACCACTGGTCACTATGGTCTATGGTGCCTATTGACCACTGGTCAAACGGCCTAAAACGGCGTTTTTCGGCGTTTTGGTCGGGGGCATATATAGTAACTCGACTACGCTCGTTTCAATGGGCATATTGCCAAAACCGACGGAAGTGACCACTGGTCACTATGGTCTATGGTGCCTACTGACCACTGGTCAAACGGCCTAAAACTGCGTTTTTCGGCGTTTTGGTCGGGGGCATATGGGGGGGGGCCCCCCCATATATAGTAAATTCCCTGAAAAAATCGCTCGAGGCCAAATCGTTTCAATGGGCATATTGCCAATTTTTCCCAACCGACGGAAGATCAACTTTTAAGTACCACTGGTCACAACGCCCCCCCCCAATACAAAAGCCTGTGGGGCCTATTGACCACTGGCTATTCCAAAACGGCCTAAAACGGCGTTTTTCGGCGTTTTGGTCAGGGGCATATATAGTAAATCGACTACGCTCGTTTCAATGGGCATATTGCCAAAACCGACGGAAGTGACCACTGGTCACTATGGTCTATGGTCAGGGCCGCACCCAGGGGGGGGGTTCAAGGGGTCTAGACCCCCCCTTTTGGGATGACAAATAGAAAATTTTTGCTATTTTTATAGCAAAAAACAGCTATTTTTAAAAAAATTTCGCGCCTTCGGCGCGATTATTTACTTTTTGCAAGAAATAAACATCCAATGTACGACTTTTGGGCAAAAATGCAAAAATTCTTCAACTTCTGGGGGGCTCCGCCCCCCAGACCCCCCCTTGTGTTTTCCCTTGGACCCCCCCCCCCTTTTCAAAATCCTGGGTGCGGGCCTGTCTATGGTGCCTACTGACCACTGGTCAAACCGCCTAAAACAACGTTTTTTTGTGTTTTGTTTGGGGGCATATATAGTAAATCGACTACGCTCGTTTCAATGGGCATATTGCCGAAACCGACGGATGTGACCCTCTGGCTGCATGGCGCTCGTGGTTCCTCGGCCAGGGTCAACGTTGGGAAAAGTCCCCAAAAACAGCGGTGGGTGGGTCCTGTGTGGGTCAGAATGAGATCGAATATGCTGCCACGTACTCTACAACAATACCAAAAATGGAAGAAGACAAGTAGGAAAAATGCTCCGTGTCGCTGAGTAAATCCGTGTCGCTGAACACGATGGGCATACTGTCGAACTCTTTGGGGAGGCGAAAAAGTTTTATCCTTATACTACCCACAAACACAAGTAAATCCGTGTCGCTGAACACGATGGGCATACTGTCGAACTCTTTGGGGAGGCGAAAAAGTTTTATCCTTATACTACCCACAAACACAGGTTGCAGCAGCGGCCGAAGCTTGGGGCGGAGGTGAGAATTCAGTGGTACTATATATATATTTATATGATCAGTTTTCTGCTCTACCTACGGCACTGTTCAAGCTCCTTGTATCCATTGCCGCATTGCTGGAAAGGGATCCTTTAAAATGACAGAAGGACAAGAAATAAAAATGCTCCTCTGGAGCATGAAAAAAGTAATATGGGTTATGGTGAGGTTGTAAAATCAAGAGAGGACTAGTCTTTAAAATGCTTAATATGGGGCTAGGTTCAAAAATAGAAGAGGACTAGGTTGTGAGCGAATTAATATGGGCACAGCTTCGCCGAACAACCCATATTCGCGGGATTTTACGTTTCGTCTTAGCTTAGAGCTATCAATGTCAGTCAATAAAAAATTTAAACGTTGAATAATCATTGAATATAGCTGTTTGCATGCACTGTTAGACTAGCTAGGAATATATACGTAAATTATCATCATTTGTTGTGTTGAACTACGGCAGGCTCTACTACTAGGAGAGATCTAAGGCTGTGATGCTAAAGCTATTGGTCCAAGTCAGGAGGAAATAGAAGATCGTCGGAGAGTCCTAAATTATTCTTGAATATAAATTTTCCGTATAAATGGATACGTAAATTGCGCAGAGGTTAGTATAAAGCATTTATCGAAGAAAACGTTTGCTAAAATAAAAGTTCGAATAAAGCTCGAACACATACCGTAGCTGTAGATTATTATGAACTATAAACTAAATGTATCGTGGATATGCATAATAATTTACATTTACAAACCGCGAATGTGGGTTGTTCGGCGAAGCTGTGCCCATATTAATTCGCTCACAACCTAGTCCTCTTCTATTTTTGAACCTAGCCCCATATTAAGCATTTTAAAGACTAGTCCTCTCTTGATTTTACAACCTCACCATAACCCATATTACTTTTTTCATGCTCCAGAGGAGCATTTTATTTCTTGTATATAAATATATAAAAAATAATATACGTAACTTTTTCAAGGGTGTAAGTTTTCCGCTAGGTTACCTTAGTGGGGGGGGGGCTCTTCTTACTTTTTGGGTTGTCCCCAACTCCTCCCACTCGGCCCGGCCCCACTCCCGTTCTTTGGGCTTCCCCCACTCTCCCTGGTGGTGGTGGTCAAAACAGGCTATTCATACTGTATTTAGCATGTTTGGCCCATTTTATTCCGCCTACATTTGACCCCCCCACTCGTCCTTCCACACATACACATACACACACACACACACACACACACATATACGTATATATATATATATATATATATATATATATATATATATATATGAGTGCCCGCTGAACTAGCATATACAGGCTTAAACTGCTATATGTCCCACATCCCACTTGGTGAGAAACTGCCAAAAATAACGTCGGTTTTCGGATTGAACCACTAATTAATTACATTTTAATTAGTTTATATTGTACTCTAGGTAGGACATGTGTTTTTTACGTTGCCAAAATTTGTCCTTCCTAAAGGACAAAATATGCCTTCAAGCACTCTGGCGGATGACAGCTGACACTGGCTGATTTGGCATGGCCGGTTAAAACCAGTTTGGGTCGAAATTTTCCGCAAACACCATTACAATGTAATATGAAGTAAATATTATAAGATTCAATTAGATTTTACTAGCATTCACACAGATCTGCATAGGAAACAGCATTGTTAAATGCTCATCCGCTTTCACTATTCC
>JASAND010007402.1:0-11770 GCA_030248195.1 Trissonchulus latispiculum | reverse complement strand
CCTTGTCTCTGTTATCAGAGCAAAAACTATGGGCCTTTTCAAGAAAGGGTAGAGTAGAGTTAAAATTAACTCGATTCTTTTCAAGAAAGGGTTAAACGAGTTAATTTTAACCCTGCGAGTTATAGAGAGTTAAAGTTTTTAACTCTGCGTTGTTTCATGAAAAGAGTTAATTTTAACTCTACTCTATTCTACTCTGCTCAACTCTACTCTACCCTTTGTTGAAAAGGCCCTATGTTTTGTTCACCAACGGCTGATCCCCCCACCAACTGGACCCATCAATTAGAAATTTCGAACGCTATGTTTGCGTTCAAAAGCTCGCAATAGAGCACATTGAGCCAAGTGAGTATCGAGCTTCAGCATGCAAGCGTCGGAAAAAATTAGATTAAAGTGATGGATCCAATTTGTGGGGGGCAGCCGTTAGCGAACAGAGCATAGTTTTTGCTCTGATAACAGAGACTAGGCTTAGTGTCGTACTATTATCATTATGTACTCTTGGTTTAGGTAGTATAAAAATGGGCGCTCCAGGACAGTGGTACTCGTGGAACTATGTGGCTATGAAACTTGTGCCACAATGTATTGATTTTAGAAAATGTTTAGCTATACGTAATTGTTTAAAATGGTTCATGCGCTACATACCAATTGCCTGATTTAGTTTAGTCCAATTATTTTCGATATAAAGGTTCACATGTTCAAACGACAACAACAACACATGTTCAAACGATTGCAACGTTTCATTGTGACTGTTTCATTGTTGCTGTCAGTTGTATTGGGGTTCAGAGCCTTGGAGATGTGCTATTAGAAGATTATGTTCTATTAGATTATTATGTTCTCCTAATTAAACTTCCCGAACATTATCAGCCTAATATCACTTCTTTTCAAAGTTTGGCACAAATTTTCCCAAGTATCTATAGATGAACAGCGGCCCGTTCAGTATGTCATGATGTAGACTTAAGATGCATCCATAGTCGCAAACACATTGAGACGCGCGTCGACGTGCGTAGACGCGCGTCGACGCGTCTGATTGTAACACGCCATTTTAATCGTTTAAAACTAATTGTAGCGTATTCATACTCACGAATGCATGCAGACGCTTACGTACGCGCGTCGACGCGGGTCTGCTTGCGACAGGAACTATGAATGCACCTTTAACCTGGGATTGCAGTCGTCACAGTGCTCACTTTTACTTCATGGAAGCAAGTGCCGGATAAAATTTCAACAACTATTTCAGACACCAACGTCAATTGCGCAGCAGGAAAATGTCTAAAAACAAATTATTAATAAGATTTTCATAAAAAGTCACAATCCCAAAAATAGCATACGATAAAAAGCATTCCGAAAGCGCTCGTATAGCACACAGTTCTGCGCAGTGAATTTAATTCCAAAGAAATGAGCCAAATTAGCGTTTTATTTGAACAAAAAATTAAGAATAAAGGTTATATATTTGTTGAAAAATAAAATGTGAAAGTTGAGCTCATTAGAGAAGATACTTTGTATCAAACAATAGTAAACTAAGTAAACAAACGCAATCCGCGTATAAAAGAGTAACTAAGAGTATGGCAAGCCTTTAAGGTTTGTATTTTTAGGCAGCTAAAAATTTACAACAGTGATACTGATGGAGTTTATAATCTACAGATAATGTATATATTAAAATTTAATTTTGCCAGGAAGCTCCGTACTTATATCCATATTCCCCAAGGATTCTGCTGATATGGCCAAAACAGCCCAACATGGCCATGAAAGAGAAAACATATTCGAATATGTAATATTAAAGTTTAATCAAAATTTGTTATATAGGCAGTTATTACCTGCTCTTGCGATCTAGCTAAAATTTACAACCTGTCCTATGGTTCATTTTAATTCTGTTAGGCATTTTTTACCACAGACGAAAATTTCGTCAGGACGTTCAAGTTTCGTTAGCATTGGTAGTTTTTGGTTAATTAACATCACTAATTAGTATCAAATTTATAGCATTAAAATCAGCAAGCTTTGCTCTTTCCAAATATCTATAAATCATTGTTTCCCATTAGGGCACTCTTTTCAATTTCTCCAGTTTTGACTGTTTCGTTAGGGCACTGTTTCATTAGGGCACCGTTCCCTTAGGGCACCATACGTGTTTTTTCGATATTTCATACTATTTGTTCGTGTTGTACTGGATGACTATTTTGAATAAGTATATATAGTTAAGTGTATTTAACAATTAATTAGACAGTTAGTTAACATGTATAGCCTGTATAGCTTAAAGTACAAAAACAAATTTTTGGGAAATAATCGATTTCGCAAATATTATTTTAGTAGGATAAACAGTGTAAACGTTTGCAATTTCAATAATTTTAGTAATTTAAATTTCTTATTTTTAAAAATCTGAATTATTTCTTTCTTAAGTATTGCCAAAGTTTTGCTGAAGTCATCTTCAAGTGCTGATGCAATTACAATTCCTAAACAATTTAAAAATTTGGAAATCAAACTAAATACTTTTTAACAAGTTAATTGTTACTAAACAGGGAGAAATAGATGCTACATGTACAGATGTACTATCAAACGACACAATATTATGTTATCTACCAATTTACACAAATTTTTAAACAGTGTTGTGGTGGTGAGAGTGATAAAGGTGTATAAGGTTTTTGTGTGATTGAGTTTTGATCGCTTGGTATATGTGATTATAGTATATAGTTAGCGTGTCATACCACGCCAGTAAAGAAGGATTTTGTGTTGTTACATTTTGGTGGCCCCGACATGCATATCAGCTAGCTACTTTTTATGGTTACCAAGACGATAACCATTTCGCACAGTTTCTCTTTGGACAACCATAGAACATTTCTTCCTTTTGCCGTTTCCATCTATCACAGCCAGACATCAATCTTCTCCCAAAGTCTACTTCGTGCCAAATTTCAAGGAACTAACCTGTTATCAAACCCATTTTGCATACGGTGGGACCTCGGGACTAATTCTGCCCGCTCTGGGACATTTTTACGCTTACTATTACTCTTGGGTGGTGACATTGAAACCAACCCGGGCCCAATTGGCGATTTGAACAGATTTAGAAGAGACGCACTTGTTCAAATCATAACTATCTTGAACAGAGCGGATCCCGATTTCCAGTGTCCACCACAGGTGGACAAGGGGGGGGGAAGGGGGGGGGAAATTCCCCCCCCCTTGTGCGAAGTCGCCCACAAGGGGTCGCGAAATTGCTCCCACAAGGGGTAAGAAAATTGGCCACAAGGGGTCAGGAAATTGCCCAAAAATTAGGTTTTACGACTAAAATGTCCAAAAATTTTCCGGCTTCGCCGGAATTTAAAATCGCTTTAAAAAGTACCCCTAAGAAAAATCGCTCTCACAAGGGGTACCCAAATTTGCTTCCACAAGGGTCAATGAAATTTGACCTCCCGTTCAGGTATGGTGTCCACCGACCAAGGCCTTGATTATCGCCGAGCTCCAAACTACGGAAATTGCTGCGTTGAGGCATTCGGGATCGTTCCGAGCGGTTTAGGCTGATGGCATTGACTTGATCTGTGAGAGCTTTGACTGATTCTTGGAGCGAATTAATGGTCTGCTCTCGGGAGTGTGATTTGTTGTATGGTGAACTTATTCTGTTTACGGACGGTGACACGCCTTTTTCCGAACGACCTAACCTGCCCTCAATACAAAATGATTAGAGGTGAAAACCTGATTAAGCATTATATCACTACAAAAGAGTCGCCGGCATTCAGTCGGCCAAGACGTCTTTTTGGAGACAAACTGAAAGCGGCACAAAAAGAATTTAGCGAACTAGAAAATCGAATTAGCGAATTAGGTATCGTTTATAGATGCGAATCACCATGGGCGTCGCCTCTTCACGTAGTAACTAAACCAGATGGGTCACTCCGTCCCTGTGGTGATTACAGGGCCGTTAACGCTAAAACGATTCCTGACCGCTATCCTATGCCACACGAAAGCGACGTGGTCGGCAAATTCTGCGGTTGCTCCATGTTTTCCAAAGTTGACCTAACAAAGGCCTATCATTTGATCCCAGTGGCGGAGAAAGATCAACCCAAAACCGCTATTACTACACCCTTTGGTCTCGTCCTATATCGCCGCATGCCGTTCGGCCTCCGCAACTCGGCACAAACGTTCCAACGATTTATGGATAGTATCCTCAAGGACTTACCATTCGTCGGTAACTACATAGACGATCTAATCATTGCCAGCACTACCATCGAGGAACATTTTGCACACCTTGAAAAAGTCTTTCACACTTTACATAAAAATGGTTTATACATTAAACCTGCAAAATGTGATTTTCTTAAAACGTCTCTAGATTTTCTTGGTGTGCAAATAGATTCCCGCGGGATACGCCCGACACAAAATAAGACTGAGGCTATCAAAAACTTTCCACAACCACAAACTCTGCGCCAATTGAAAAGATTAATCGGGATGTGCGCGTTTTATCACCGTTTCGTCCCAAGTTTTTCTGAAATAGCAAGTTCCTTGACTGACCTAACTCAGGGTAAACGCCATGACAAAGCGTACACCCAACTGTCATGAAATTCAGAAGCACAAGAAGCTTTCACAAAACTAAAAACTGCGATATCAAATGCAGTAACCCTCAGTCATCCAATCCCTGGAGCCCGGTTATCCTTGACAACGGATGCATCAGCGAAAGCTATTGGTGCTGTCCTGCACCAGGAAATAGACGGTAGCCTACAGCCGCTTGCATTCTATTCACACAAACTCACCCCTCGCGAACAAGTCAAATCAGCTTTTGAGCGCGCGCTTCTGGCAGTGTATTCAGCACTGAAACACTTCGAGTGGAACTCACTTCACTATAAAAACTGATCACAAGCCGTTGATCAGTTGCCTTGCTATGAAAGCTCCTACGCCGCAGCAATCCAGATGGTTGTCCTCCATCTCCGAATTTAACGCGCCCATCGTTCACGTATCAGGAAAGGATAACGTAGTTGCGGACGCCCTATCGCGAACTGCCGCAATAAAAATCACTGATGACAACCTTCTGGCATCAGAGCAAGCCAAAGACACGGAACTACTAAAATTTTTGGAAGCAGTCTGCCAGGACAGAGCGGGGTGCACATTCATCAGTCCAGCCAGGGTGATTTATCCGATACCTTTTCATTAATTCTGTCATCAAAGGTGATTTGTCCGATTTCTTTATTGCCTTTGCCGTGCACATCCGTTCTCCCTGGTTGATGCTTGCTCCCTAGACTGGACGTCTGAACATCATCAGAGCTTATCGAACTTTTAGCCGCTTCACGGTTCTGAGGGCGTGTTGCAAGACCGATCAAGCTTTCGGTTGTGGGCTGAGTTGGGGAACCGCCAAGAAGGAAGAAAGAAGCTAAATATTTATCTTTGAACTCTATCAAAGTTAACTATGTGTGCTTTTAACTTGTCTATTACCTTTTCTCTGATCTTGTCTTCGTGAAGGAGCTGTAGGACTTGATAATTAGTTGTGTTTTGACTGCGTGTTTGTGGTTTGATTACGCGATTGTGAGCCTCCAGTATTAATTTGTATTTCGTGCTTAGTTTGTAGTTCGCGCTTTGTTTTGATTCAATTGGTAACTTGTATTGTTTTTACACAGTTAGTATTAATTGTCGAGCTGTAACTGTTTATTTATATTACCTACGGTGTGCAACTCTTAATTTCTTGCCGTCTGCACATAACCGTTGTAAATTAAATCCTAGAATTTATAGGTTCTGTAGTCCTTTCTGCTAGGATCTTAGGATTTAGTTAGAAATCAATTCAGCTTTACTTAGAACGTTAGTTAGGACTTGGCAAATATCACGCTGGCAGAGTTTGTGCCGGTCTTTTCAAGTTGTGAATTAGAGTGCGAGAATTGAGGTGCAGAGTTTACTGTTAGTTTCGAGCTAGAGGCATTTCAGTATCTGAGCGAAGACCTTAGTTTGGTTCACCCAATTGTAGTTTGCGGTTGTCTACGCCCTTGGAACGTACTCCATATTATTCAGGGAGCTTACGAGGCAATTCCAGGCACTGAGAACTGTGTTTTCCATTGGAAGTGTGACGGTTGCACTGAGCAAGAGGTGTGAAATAATTAGTTGTGCGTCAAACGTACCATCAGTTTTACATTTATACTATTATCGCGTGGCTTCTCCATAATCGTAAGTGACTGCCTGAGCAATACAGTGTAGCAATACAACAATACGCTGTGAAAGCAATTTAGTTGCACATTGCAAATGATAGAAGTGTATACAGTTACACATAAACAGAAAACGTACATACAATCTATATAAGTAGTGCATGCGACCGTAACCAGACCATATCCACACACTGTGCGGCTCGTCAGTGGTTCAGTGTGGAACACAGTTTTTTACAAATGTTTTTAAGAAAACCATAAAAATAAATGAAAAAGGTTTCGCCGCTGGTCGCCTCAAGAAGTGAAGTTAAACAAGCATAGATAGTGCTAAACGTATATTTCTATCCAATTTGACTTGTAAGCTGTAACCATCCGTCTAAAGGGGTGAAACTGAATTGTCTTGTTTTGGAGAGCTTTTCTACTGTTTTTAGGAAAAAGCGTCTTAGTTTTCGGTTACTATATTGTTTATTCCTAAGTGTTTTTACTAATTTTGCGCTTTGTACAATGAAGTCTGTTTCATAATAGCTCAACTTAGAAATTCTGCTTAGTTCGTTGGCATATACCTTATAGCACGTAAGTTGTGAGAAATTTCCGTCTATTTCCGGGTAATTAATTGCTTTAAAAGGGAAATCGTCTTTTTTATTATAAATTCTATGAGTAAACTTATTATTGAATACTTTAATTGTTAAATCTAACACTTCCGCTACGTATGGACATACATTCACTAAATTCAATTCTAATCCTGGAGGATATATATTTTTATGTTCTGTTTTTATTAGTCCGTTGTCATTAACAGTTGTTATGTCATCTATATATCTAAATATATTTTGTAAAAGTTCCAATTTTTCTGTATCCATTTTTTGGGTAAGTGTTTTGATATACTTAAACTCATACCAAAACAAAACTAAGTTAGCCATGAAAGGTCCGCAGCTAGTGCCCATAGGTATACCAATTTTTTTGTCTAAAAACTTTATTTCCCAGTTTGAAAAACGTATTAGAAATTAACCATTTAACCAATTTGCAAAAGGTTTCGCAATCTAACGCAAATTTAGAATTAGTGTCATTTACAAAATGTGCTGATTTTTCCAACATAATAACCTTGCGATTGGAGGACCCAAATGCCAACTTAGCTACACCTTCCACTGCTTCCATGATATGAGTGTGTCTAAGGTTTGTATATAACTGTGTGAAATCGTAGGTATACACGTTTCTAGCCGCGTTCTTATCTGATATTTGTTTTAACCTATCTAATATGGGTTAGTTATTATCTATTATCCAATAAGGAGAACATCCACCGTTAAACTTAGCTATGACTTCACTGTATTTTTTGAGTCTTTTAAGCATAACCTTGAAAACTTGGCCTATCCTAATAGACACTTGATTAGTAACTGCTTTAGTACTAGATATAATAGATCTAAATTTGACTGGTTTTTTGTGAAATTTAGGAATAAGCTGTATATATGGTAAATTAAGATCGTTATCATCTACTGGAAAACCAAATTGTTGTGACTGTTGTTTTAAGTTATCAATTATTTTGTGCATGGGTATATCACAGGGTTCATATGTATCTGAAGTGTTGTTATGTCCTAGACCAACTTCTTTTATAAGAGATTGCAGATAAAATTTTTTACAAATAAATGCGTAGTTTTGAGATGCTTTGTCTACCCTGGTTATAATATATTTACGTCGTAATTCTATTAATTCTTGTTCAGAATACTGTATAATTTCATGGTTGTCCGGATTGTATGACTTTATTTTATCTATAGCTATATCTAATTGATCTAGTACTTTGCTTATCCATAAATTAAATTCATCAATGTTATCTTTGTATTTAGAACTAATGTATTTATATATAGAAATACTAAGAGTTCTATTTATTTCCTCCCAATTAATAGGTTTAGGAGGCCGGTATTTAGTACCTTTCTCAAAAAGACACCTTAAATTTTTGTCCTTAATTATACCGAGATCTCCTGTTATAACATGTAAGTGGTTTTCATCTTTAAAAGGGGATGTATGACAGTCACATTCTATGTTGTCATTTATATTTACTTTATTTATGAATTGCTTGTAGTTAAACACGTTCATAGAAAAAGGCTTATCGTATGAGAATATTACCATTGGATTTTTATCCAACGGTTTTGCAATGGTGGGCCAAGCTTTAGAAACGTCTACGTGGTTAAATATACTATTTAGGTTCAAGTAATTTATACCTGGATTAATAAAATTTACATAAATTTTAGATCTAACAGGTTTATTTGGTGGTTTTGCCTTATGACTACATGTTTTATAGATTATTAAATCCTTTATTATCTCGTCTATTTCTGTTTTATTCCTATCAATTATGTGTAACCATAACGCTTTTGTATCCTTTTTATTAAGACACATAATATTATTAATAATGTTTAGTCGTAGGTTTTTGGGATCCTTAGCATTGAACATATGTAAGTCTGCTACATATTTGTTTGCATTAAAGAGGCTTTTATTTTTAGATTTAATGCAGCGTTTCTTTCCTCTTTTCTTTCCTTTTTTGTCTTTTTTCTGAAAGTTATAAAAGACCGCATTATCGTAGTCTTGTCCCGATAATACTTCATTCAAGCCATAGGGATATTTTGTCTTAAGTTTACGAATCCAATACTTTTCTCTTTCTAATCTATTTACTCTGTTCGTTTCTTTATCCCCAGTATCTTTAAGTCTTTCCAATATCTGAACTTTAAACGTTTTACATATACGGTTGTTAAAATGCTGCATTAAGTATTTACACCCGTGTTTATTGTTACATATTGACCGTCTATGTTGTCCAATTCTGGTTCTAATAGTTTGTGACGTTTCACCTACATAACCAATATTGCATCCTTCACATTTAATAAAATATATCACGTTATTAGTTGAACAAGTGAGTTCTTGTATAGGAATTTCATCTATCATTTGGTACTTTCTGTTAATGTTAATGTTAGTGTTAGTGTTAATCTTCTGTATGATGCCAGAAGGTACTGATCTGTAGGCTTCTACAGAACACGACAGTTGTTCCCTAAACGTGTATTGGCCTTAAACGGAAACTTAGCCTGGAGGATTCGAACCCACGGCCTAACGTAGACAAATCCCGGATAGGGTAGACAAAAACCAGGTTACTTATTCCGAAGGATCTAAGAGGTGACTCTGAGTCGTCTCGTCTGTTCGCGCTGATTGTGCTTTGAAATCCAGTGTTGCTGAGCAAGAGTACTCGCTGACCCAGGTGCTCTCTCAGCTTCAACTTTCAGTTTAAAACCAGTGCTTACTAGTGCGATCTTTTGGAGCCTAAAATAATACAAAGTTTATTCGTTTAATTTCACCCGCAGCACTGCACATTTTGATTCCTTTGAGGTGGAATCAAATAACCAGACTCCCTCCCCAAGTTTTTTCCTGAAAACAATAATGTTGTATCTGTTAAAAAGGATTTTAACTTTTGAAAGTTTTTGAAAAGTTTTGAACTACCAAAGGAATTCCCGAAAGCTAGTCAAGGTACCGAAAGAAACACAAGCACCAAACCATGATAGTGAAAGAGACTTTGACACTGACTTTATCCCTCACCCAATTCCACTTCCTCCGAATTTCCGTGATAACGTTGAAGATATACCAGATGATGGTCACGTCCAGCTACCTCCTGCTCAAGGAGATCGGAGGCGGCCAGTCAGACAAATAAGGGCACCGGTCAGATACAATCCCGTTACCAGACAATATCACAGAGAAACATATTGGGACTAAAGACTTTAAAGAGAAGAAGAAAATGTTGTATCGGTTAAAAAAGGATTTTAACCGATACAACAAATAATTTCTAATTTTCGCTAATTTTCACAAAACATGAGCAATTTTATTCCAATTTTGTATAACTGCATTCGAACACATTTCAAACAACAAAACAATAAGTAACAATAGTTTATTTAACATTGTTCATATCTTAAGTTTTTTCGATTCAGCTCATGGCTAATTTTGTATAAATGGGTGTTGTAAGTTTGACATGTATATATATAAGCTTATAGCAAGGAGTACATAATACATGAGAGTATGACAGCTGGCATGCTCCATGTCTGATAATCGTGACTTATATATTATGTGGATTGAATTATGTTGTAAAATTTGTTGAAAACATAAAAATCTTAAATAAATAATGTTTATACTATGATTAATGCTTGTATCCTTCGTGAATCCACCTGCTAGCCCGAGATTCCTTATTTTCTTCATGTAAATGCTGGTTGTAACTCTACGGAGATTTTCGCGGGCTACTTCAGCCCTCTTTCTGTGTGCAGTCAGAGATGTTTGACCGTTTGACCGTTCGTTATAAGAGTAACGTTCTTTGTTTCAACACATAATATCAAAGCTGTACAAAACTGTGAAGGTTGTACAATTAGGACAGGCACTAAAATCAGACATCACTGATGAGACGACATCATGCACGATCTCTGAGCAAAAGACAGTTGACCTAGGTTTTGCAAACCTTTATAACATCGCTACACTAATGTGTAAAGTCATTACTTTAAACGTTGGGAGAATTTCAGCGTTTTGACAGAAACCCAAATTTTGTTGGGCTCCTTGCAGCAACAAAACTGCAATCAAGCAGGTTTAGTTTGACATAGATATTCGCGGTTAGCTGATGTGGTTTATCTTTGTTTAGCCCAAATAGCTAGTCAAAATAATGAAATTATATATAGCTTGGTAGTTGACTTTTTTCCATAGAGCTAACATAAACACAGTGCTAAGGGCTTTTCAAAAACACCGGACCTATTAGACATATTATGGTTCTACTGCTGTTTCGATATGTTGGAGGAAGTGATCCTCGTGGCTCACTTCCAAATACGCTAAGTTGGCCCTGATGGCGCCTATATACCCCTATATATGTGCACGCATAAATATATTATACGCACGTGGACACATATTATTAAAATGGCACTTCTAATGGAACATCTCCAATGCTTTGAACCCCAATACAACTAGCGACGGCCATTATGAAACAGTGCAATCGTTTGAAAATATGATCTTTATATAGAACCAATTAGGCTAAAGTAAATCAGGCAATCGGTGTGTAACGCATGAACCATTTTAAAGCAATTATGTAAAACTCAACATTTTTAAAATTAATACATTGTAACACAGGCTTCATAACAGAGCCACATTCCACAAGTGCCACTGTCCTGCAACGCCCTTTTTATACTACCGTTGTATCTTTAAATCTTTGTTATTAGCCTGTTATACTCTTGAAAAGTTGCTTCAGCGTGTAAACTATCCTGCTTAGTTATCTACATTGATACTGCTCGCAGCGGATTTGAAAATTCTGCATTTCAGGAGCTCCAGACCCGGTGCAAAATCTTAGAGTTGACTACATCACACCCTACTCAGTCAAACTGGCATGGGATCCACCAGAAGAGACGTCCCATTGGTCAATCACTTATACTGTCAGAGTTAGACCAAAACGTGCTTGGTAAGTTGGTAACTATTGAATGAGCTCATTAATTCTACAGTTTGTCATGATGACATTAGCGACTACTACTATACGTTTCACCGTCAGGTACTTATTTTCTTGTCTATATCGAATATGTAGTTTTACTAGCGTTGTGCGTAGAGTTTATGCGTCAGCTATGTTGTAAGATTTAATTTTGCTGCACAATTGTGAATATTTTGCATTATAAACGTTATATTAGATATAGATCCTA
>JASAND010007401.1:0-10704 GCA_030248195.1 Trissonchulus latispiculum | reverse complement strand
TACTTCGTTCAGTTACGTATTGCTCGAAGGAACAGATTACAGAACAGATTGTAGGACAATTTTGAAAACTAAGCCTGCCGATTTATTGCGTTTTTTCTATTTTTATGGCAATTTTGATATTAAAATAGTAGTTATTAGAAATAAACACCTGAAATCTGAGTTTGGCTTAAGCAATGCACTTGACTTAGTCTAACTTTTTAAACTAAAACTTAAACTTATTTAAACTTAAACTTAATTTAACAGTTAACTTTTGTGTTTCTTTTCTTCCTTCCTGCATTAAAATTATAATTTAACATAAAGATTACGATAAGTTTTCGTTTAGCTGGCGGATGACAAAAGGGTTCATAATTTTTCCATTTTAATTTTAAAATTGGAAGAGGGCTGGGAACCTGCAATAAATCTACAATACGTTTCAGGTCACCGCAAAAATACTTTGTTTAAAACGTTAAGTCTTAGTAAGTGGAAAGCATTAAAAATAACATAAAACATAAAACATAAAAATAGAAAAACCGCAATAAATCGGCAGGCTTCGTTTTCAAAATTATCCTACAATCTGTTCTGTAAACTGTTCCTTCTATTGTTTAAATTTATTAGATCTTGCCAATAGCCTTAGGTCTTCATTCTGTAATTTTCTCCCTCTATATATAGCAGAAAGACAGGAAGCAAACATAAATGTGCTGATTTACTGAAAACGTTTTAGTGATGTACTACATCACTGACAATCACTCAGTAATGTACTACATTACTGAAATTTGTCAGTAAAGTTGTACATTTGAGACCTTTGAAGTCCGATGTACAACTTGACTAGTGATGTAGTACATCACTGAAATTTTCTAGGGATGTAGTACATCACTAAATGTACTACTTTACTGCGACAAATACATGGTTTAGGCACAAGAAGGCACATCAGGTGACGTGGTACTCTAACACTGGCTTGGTAAATAAAACTTTGGACTTTATATGCCTCAGTAAACGATTCAGTTCGGCTGTCAGAGAGACTGTAGGGTATGGCGCAGTGCTAACCTTCCTGGAGTCACTGATCTTTCCAGTGGAACAGATCATAAGTTATTGGTGGCACCAATTAGAATTCGACTGCGATCTAAGAAACGCAACTTAGCCTTGGTGCAGTTTGACTCCGATAAATTATCTGTTCCGGAAATTGGTAACCGTTTCTGTCAATCTGTAAGTGAGAAGCTGTCGATGCCGGAAACAGCAAACCAAATTGACTCTGACCATGCAAATTTCTCAGTCGAAGAAAAATGGTTATCCTTCAAGCTGGCTTTGACATCTACTGCATCAGAGGTGCTTGGACAAAAGTCGATCCCACCCAAACTGGATCACACCTGAGACGATCGAGCTGTGCAGACAGAAGAGAGCAGTAAGGAGTCAACAATTAGCTGCCGTTGGTACCAGGCAGCAGGAGCTAAGTCTTCGATTTAAGCAACTCCAGCGTTCAGTGAAGAAGTCAATCAGAGAAAATAAGAACAACTATTTCAGGTCACTGGCTGCTGAGATCGACGATGATTTTCATGGAAATCGCTGGCATGAAGTTTATGCGAAGCTGAAATTATTTTGGAAACAACCGACTTCTGCAACGGACGATCTGAAGGGAACAGATGGTATGCCACTAAAGTCGAAATCTGAAAAGATAAAGCGTTGGAAGGATCATTTTGAACACCTTCTGAACATTCAACGAAAGATTGATGATCGACGATTGCATGAAGTACGTATTATGTAGGGGCGCGATAGCGCCCCTACATAATATGGGTATAAAGGCGTCTGCGCGGCCCCCTGGAGACCGTGTTGGCCTGGTGCCAGCTAATTAGAGGTCCGGCGGTGGTAAAAAGGTTACCATCGTAAACAACTCGAGTAGTACTACAAGTACCACCATACTTTTGGTTCGAATTCGAAACTTCGAATTTTTGCACTAGGCGATAGTTACCGTGCGTTTGTTTTTTTCTCGGTGAATAACGCTTATTGGAAATGCATTTTACGGCTAAGTGTTGGAACGATGTGGGCATTTTGGCACCATACTACTATTATATGTTGGTAGACAGGATCCCCCCATGCTACCTTTTTTTGGTCATTTTGGCACCTGGCCAATTTTGGCTCTGTGCCAAGGTCCCAAAGTCGGACTTTCGCTATTTTTCGCAAATTTTGGTCACACTTTTCTGGAACTGGGTACAAGCTGGAGAGGTCTAGTATCTTTTGTTGAAAATTACCAGTAGGGGTGCATAAAGTAACGAGGGGGATTTTTTAATTTTGCTCCCTAGCTTTCAGGAGATGGGCCCAAATTTTGCATTTTTTTGGCCTGTTTGGGCGAAAAGTTTCTAAGTCCCACTTTTACTAGAAATGCCCTAAAAGTCACTAAAAATGGCGTTTTTCGGCCTCGGGGTGGTACCCATATATAGTAAATAAGGGTCGCTGAAAACGATGAGCATACTGCCGATACCGACCGAAGTGACCACTGGTCAGCATGGCTCCTGTGGTTCCTCGCCCAGGGTCAAAGTTGGGAAAACTCACTTTAAACAGCGTTTTTCGGCGTTTTGGTCGGGGGCATATACAGTAAATCGACTACGCTCGTTTCAATGGCATATTGCCGAAACCGACGCAAGTGACCACCGGTCACTACAGCCTATGGGGCCTATTGACCACTGGTCAAACGGCCTAAAACTGCGTTTTTCGGCGTTTTGGTCGGGGGCATATATAGTAAATCGACTACGCTCCTTTCAATGGACATATCGCCGAAACCGACGGAAGTGACCACTGGTCACTACAGCCTATGGGGCTTATTGACCACTGGTCAAACGGCCTAAAACTGCGTTTTTCGGCGTTTTGGTTGAGGGCATATATAGTAAATCGACTACGCTGGTTTCAATGGGCATATCGCCGAAACCGACGCAAGTGACCACCGGTCACTACAGCCTATGGGGCGTATTGACCACTGGTCAAACGGCCTAAAACTGCGTTTTTCGGCGTTTTGGTCGGGGGCATATATAGTAAATCGACTACGCTCCTTTCAATGGACATATCGCCGAAACCGACGGAAGTGACCACTGGTCACTACAGCCTATGGGGCTTATTGACCACTGGTCAAACGGCCTAAAACTGCGTTTTTCGGCGTTTTGGTTGAGGGCATATATAGTAAATCGACTACGCTGGTTTCAATGGGCATATCGCCGAAACCGACGGGAGTGACCACTGGTCAATATGGTCTAGGTGGCCTATTGACCAGTGGTCAAACCCCATAAAACAGCGTTTTTCGGGGTTTTGGTTGGGGGCATATATAGTAAATCCACTACGCTCGTTTCAATGGGCATATTGCCGAAATCGAGGGAGTGACCAGTAGTCACTACGGTCTACGGGGCCTATTGACCAGTGGTCAAACGGCCTAAAACTGCGTTTTTCCGCGTTTTGTTGGGGGCATATATTGTAAATCGACTACGCTCGTTTAGCATGGCACTGTTCAAGCTCCTTGTATCCATTACCGCATTGCTGGAAAGGGATCCTTTAAAATGACAGAAGGACAAGAAATAAAATGCTCCTCTGGAGCATGAAAAAGTAATATATATGGGTGATGGTGAGGTTGCAAAATCAAGAGAGGACTAGTCTTTAAAATGCTTAATATGGGGCTAGGTTAAAAAATAGAGAGGACTAGGTTGTGAGCGAATTAATATGGGCACAGCTTCGCCGAACAACCCATATTCGCGGGATTTCACGTTTCGTCTTAGCTTGAGCTATCAATGTCAGTCAATAAAAAATTTAAGCAGTTGAATACTCATCGAATATAGCTGTTTGCAACTGTTAGACCAGCTGCTAGGAATATATACGTAAATTATCAACATTTTGTTGTGTTGAACTACCGCAGGCTCTACTACTAGGAGAGGTCTAAGGATATGATGCTAAAGCTATTGGTCCAAGTCAGGAGGAAATAGAAGATCGTGGGAGAGTCCTAAATTATTCTTGAATATAAATTTTCCGTATAAATGGATACTTAAAATGCGCTGGTTAGTATGAAGCACTTATCGAAGAAAACGTTTGCTAAAATAAAAGTTCGAATAAAGCTCGAGCACATACCGTAGCTGTAGGTTATTTATGAACTATAAACCAAATGTATCGTGGATATGCAGAATAATTTACATTTACAAACCGCGAATATGGGTTGTTCGGCGAAGCTGTGCCCATATTAATTCGCTCACAACCTAGTCCTCTTCTATTTTTTAACCTAGCCCCATATTAAGCATTTTAAAGACTAGTCCTCTCTTGATTTTGCAACCTCACCATCACCCATATTACTTTTTCATGCTCCAGAGGAGCATTTTATTTCTTGTATATATACTACGAGAGTTGAACCCTGAGCCTGTGCCAGAAGAAGAAGAAGAAGAAGAAGCAGTGGAACCAACCATTGAAGAAATCAAGACCATAGTAAGGGGTCTGAAGCGCAGAAAATCACCCGGAATTTGCCGTATTACAAGTGAAATGCTGCAATATGCTGGAGAGAGTGCAATTGCATGGCTACATAATATCATCATCCCTTGCTGGCGTGCCTGAAGTATGCCCGGCTGAGTGGTGCAAGGCTGTTATATCTGTTCTGCATAAAAAGGGAGACAAGACGGTTTGCGATTACTATCGGGGCATCTCCCTGCTCTCAATTCCAGGAAAAGTTTTTGCCTTAGTTCTACTACATAGAATTCGGCAGAAAATTGAAGCCAGGCTATCAGAACCCCAATGCGCTTTCTGGAAAGGTCGCTCGCAGCACCGCCGACCAGCTGTTTGTCCTTGGACGGGTCATAGAGAAACACTGGAGGAAGAAACTCCCTGTCTATTCGGTATTTGTGGACCTAAAGAAGGCATATGATAGTGTTGACCGAGAAACTCTGTGGAAAATCTTGCCATTCTTTGGCATACAAGGCAAACTGAACCGACTCATACAAGCTCTCCATAAGGATACCGACTGTGCTGTTAAAATCTATGGGGAACTCTCAGAATGGTTCCGAATACGAACCGGCGTTCGCCAGGGATGTGTTTTGGCCCCATTTCTGTTCAACTGCTATATCGATGTGGCCGTAAAAAACCTTCTCCTACATTCAAACGTTGGCGCCTCCATAAGTTTCAGACATGGGAGTCGATTTTTTCCGGATGGCATAAAACGCAAGAGCGAAGAATCATTCATGGATACCACCACAGCTCTATTGTATGCCGATGACGCCGCCCTTGTCGCAACATCCTCAACTGACATAAATCAAATTGTAAGTTATTTTGCTGAAGTATGCAATGCCTGGGCCTTGAGATTAGCTGTCCGAAAACGAAGGTTGTCTGCTTTTCTGATGGCCCCAATGACCCAAACTGCCAGATTGGCGGTGAACAGCTTAAAGTAGCAAACTTCAAATACTTGGGCTGCACTTTTTCGCAGGATGGGCTACTAAACAACGAAATCACAAACCGAATCAGGCTGGCAAGTTCTTCCTTCGCTAAACTGTCAAACATCTGGAGTAACCACGATCTACTGCTACATGTTAAGCTGAATCTGTTTCGATCTTCTGTGCTATCGGTTCTACTGTATGGCTGCGAATCTTGGACTCCTCGAGCGACGGATACAGTTCGCTTAGAAGTCTTCCAAAACAACTGCCTGCGACGGATTATGGGGGTATCGCTGAGAGACCATGTCCCCGTTGTGACTCTGAGAAATGCTTGTGGTCTTCCCCCTATCAGGGACAGCCTAGCGAAGTCGAGGCTGCGGTGGCTAGGTCATGTGTGCAGACAGGCTGACAGCAGGACCCCTAAACGGGTACTATTTGGGTGGACCTCTGATGATCCCCGGGCGGTGAGAAGACCTGGAAGACCGAGGAAGGAATGGTCGGATGTAGCTCTAGAGGACGTTCGGAAGCTTGGTCTACGGGATTGGTACCTGACCGCGCAAGATCGTTCGTCTTGGAGAAGATATGTCAACGGATCGGCGGCTTTCATGAATCGTCTGGGCCCATCAGTCAAGTTAAGTAAGTCATTGCGGATGGCTTTCAACGAAAGCCACCAGCTCAGCGCACAGTCCTGGCCCTAATTGACTTTGCCAAAGCCTTTGACACTGTCCTGCGTCCTGGCCTTCTGCTGAAACTGGGGCGATGTGGAGTCCCGATGTGCTGCGTGAAGTGGATCCATGAATTCTTATCTGACCGAAGAGGCAGCGTCAGGTTCAATGCAACCGAAGGGAAACGGAAGATTTTTTTGGCAAGGAGTCCCCCAGGGCTCAGTCCTGTCACCAACACTGTTTATTGTATTCATAAATGACATCCTGGAAGATCTTTCACAAGGAGTGGAAGCCAGTATCTACGCAGATGACCTTGCCCTGTGGACTTTCGACTCCGACCTGGTAAAGGCTGAAGAGAAACTACAAGCAGCACTGACAGCGATCGAGAAATGGTCGCTACGATGGAAGCTGAATATCAACACCGATAAATGCCAGTGCTGCATTTTCACAACACAGAACAGCCAAGCCAAACATATCCCTCAGCTCAGCCTATTTCAGCAGCCTCTTCCATGTGATCCTATCCCTATATTCCTCGGAATTACCTTCGACTGGAAGCTGAATTTCAACCAACACATCCGGAATCTGAAGGAACGCTGCATGCCCCGACTAGCCATACTAGGTGCTCTAAGCGGTCGACAATGGGGACCATCAAAAGAGGATCTGAGAATTATCTACATTGCCTACATTAGATCACTGCTGGATTACAGTATGGGTTCATGGTACCCATCTGTCCCACCCAGCTGGGGAGAGCAGCTGCAGAAGATACAGAACACAGCTGCTCGTAAAATCACTGGCTGCCTCAGATCTACCCCCACTGACTACCTGCACCTAGAGGCCAACCTACCTCCTATCAAACTAAGAGCCGAAGAACTCACTGCTACCAGCTACCAGAAAGCTATCAGACTGCCAGAAGATAATCCGTGGTTTGAAGCTGTGCAAGCAGAAGTGAGACAGCGGCTGAAAACTCAGGATTCCTGGAGAGAAAGAGGAAAGTCGTCGGCTAATGAGTGCGGAATAAGTAATCTTCCGGTTAAACCTCTACGTCTACAAGCTTCCGGCGGATCGTACATCACAGATGCCAATGCCGATTTCTCAGACTCCCTTACCCAACGACTGCCATCAAAACGGCTCTGCTCACCAGACGAACTCAAATGCGCCGCTATGGAAACTCTGTCACGCCTACCGCCTGCCAACTTGATCATCTGGACCGATGGTTCAGTCATGGACTCATGTCGAAACGGAGGGAGCAGTGCTGTTGTCTTCGACGGAAACGGTCACCAGTTGGCTAACCTCTCAGCGCCAGCCAGACTGCTCTGCTCGAGCTTTAGAGCGGAAATGAATGCAATCAGAATTGGACTGGAGTGGGCAGATCGGCGAAAGCCCCAACGGCAAATAATTCGCCTATGCTCTGACTCCAGTCCGCTGTTCGGCAACTCAGTGCTGGACCATTGGCTCAGAAACTAACAATTGCCATAGAAATCTGGAATCTCATCAAATCTCTGAGTGATGCTGGCAACCAGCTAACCTTCCAGTGGATACCCAGCCATGTGGGAATCACAGGAAATGATCTAGCCGATCAAGTTGCCAAAGAAGCATCTGAGATGGACCAAGCGGCCTGCGCCATCGACTTTACAACGGCTAAGGCTGCGGTAAAACGGCTGACACGAGGAAAAATCCAGGCGATGAACGAGCGGACAAACTCAGACCAAATATTTCACAACAAGCTGTTTTTTTTTCGTCCGAGCTTTTTGCGGTCCGTGGCGCAGTGCCCCAAAATTTTTTGCGTAATTTGGAAAACAATTGCGCCACGCCTGTTTTCGCTCAAAAAACCGATTTTTGTGTTATTTTATACTTTATTTAACGTTTTAAAGCATTTTAAATGCTTAATTTATCGTTTCGCCATGCCAGAGAGGAGCCTTCGAAAATTTTACACAATTCTTAGCGCGAAAGTGGGTGAACAGAATATACGTATATGAAACATTTATCAGCAGGAATTTGTTGAAAATTGGACTTCGGAACTGTGAGTGTGTTTTCGCAAGTATATAGTTTGTCTTCTGAAACTTTTTTTCGCGATTTCACTATCTTGTTTTCGACATATATAAATGAATACAACGTATTTTGATTATTTAACATTATGTCGTTTTAACGACAACGACATTAAAGAAAGATCAGAGACGAATACGCTAAAGAAAGAACGCTAATGTTAAAGCTGGGAACGACATAGAACAATTATGTAGATGCGCCGAAGGCGCAAAAATTTTTCAAAAATGTCTTTTGTAGTTCAAAACTTTTCAAGAAATTAATAAATAGTTGATTCAAAAATCGTCCATTTTCGTGTTCTAAGAAAATTGTGCGGCCACGTGTGAGGGGCAACTTTCGTAGAGCTGAACAGATTATATACATCTACAATTTTCATTTTTAATCAACGTATATATATACGGTTCCTGCACTTGATGTGTTGTATAAAATGCTTTGATGCCCCAAACAATTTTGCAAAGGCACTTTTGAATTATGTAGTGGAAAACAAAACATAGCTGATACAATACAACGCTTTAGCATCAACATCAATCAACAACAACCATAAAGTTTTGGAGTAAACTCAAATAAGCAAATGTACACACAAGACGGGGGTCTGGGGGCGGCAGGCCCCAGCAAAATTTAGGAGAATTTTAAAATTGTTGACTCCAAATCGCATTTTTAAGCATATTTTGGCTCAAAAATTTTTGCGTACTGTGGCGCAAAGGCCCAAAATTTTTTGCGTATTTCAGAAAAAAATTGCGTAATTTCGCAGTTTGTGGCGCAAAAAAACCCAGACAACAAGTCAGTAGACCCAAACCTCGAGTCCGGACTTACTCGCAGAGAACGCGTTACACTCTCCCAGTTGCGCTGCCACGGACACTCCTCAATCCTACGCAGTTACCAACACAGGGTGGGGCAGGCAGAGACTGATGTCTGCCCTGACTGTCAGGCCGAACCCGAGGACCTACGCCACCTCCTCATCGATTGCCCTACCCACGCCACCCAGAGGTCCCGGTGGTTCGGGCGAAGCCCGGCTCTAGATGTCCTTTCAAGGGTCCCTTCCCAGGTGATTGGCTTTCTCCGGGATGTGAGGCGGCTCCCGCTGCCTCAACCATATTGAGCTCGCTCAGACGGTCCAGGATCAGAAGAAGAAGAAGAAGTACAGCGACAGTTTTTAAAAATCAGTGAAATTTATTAAAATTCTGCTTAATTTTCACTCAGAATATGCATGTAAACTACTGAAAAATTTTTCTAAGGAGGGGGGCCGAAATGTCAAAGAGGGGGTCCAAATCGCAAAGGGGGGACCCAGGCCCCTCCCTTGGATCCGCCAATGGGAATAGCCGCCACAACCCTTTTTTCAATCCCCCCAAAACTCCTTTTTTTGGGGAAGGGTTTGGGGCCTGCCCCCTCCCAGTAGACTAAGCCCAGTTACTTAGGTTTCGGGCGTCTACCACCAATTTTTCCAAAATTCCTCCCGCGCCTGCCGAAATTTCCGGTGAAACTATGTCGGGTATTCCCACCCCTCCTCCCTGCAAAACATATATAGCCTGTTTGAATTTTCGAAATCAAAGCCATGTGTATATACTGCATACGTAATACGTACGTATAAATGAGAGTTTTATTGCAGGTTTTTAGTTAGTATATAGCTGATAATCTATATATACGTATATAATGTTGTTAGAAGTGGCGGTAGATTCATTAGACTCCGCTCTTAATGCGATCCATGGCGGTGCTACTCGACTTGAGCTTTGTTCCAGCCTTGGCTTGGGTGGCCTGACTCCTACGTCTGGTTTGCTGAGACTCTGCAAGCGTCATGCTTGGCGAAGAGGTGTGCCCATTTTTTGCCTGGTGCGCCCTAGACCAGGAAATTTTGTCTACAGCCCTGCTGAGTTTGAATTGATGATTGAGGAAATTCGAGCATTGACATTGGAGGGAGCGGATGGATTTGTGCTTGGATGCTTAACTGTAGATGGCATTGTTGACGAAGAGAAATGCATCAAGCTGATACAAGCGTCATTTCCTATTCCATGCACTTTTCATCGAGCATTCGACTTTGTTCGGGATCCGATGCAGTCTCTCAGAGTTATTGCCAGGCTCGGGTTTTGGTACGTAACACCTAATGCAGAGTCGTTCTGAACGAGAGACTTAAGGTTTGAGGACTTTAGAGATCCATTTATGGTCATGGTTTGTCTTTCTCAAATCTTGTTCAACGTGTTCTTATAATTAATGTTAATAAGATTAAAGTTGATTTTCTAGTTTACCCCCTCTCCGGGCCCGCAAAACAAGAGGTGTGCGTTTGTTGAAAAACTTTCCTATCATTCACAGCCCTCAAAAGTTGAACCAGACATGTTTAAGGTGGTGATTCCTTTTGGATACATCAACTTTGAACCACTATTATTCATTCATTATTTGGAGTTAAGAAGTCATCTTTATATCAAAATGTAGCTTGACATTTTCTCTTTTTAATGAGTACAATCAATCTAAGTTTGGCTTTCCAAAATGTTTTTCCTGTATTTTAGAAGAAGTATAATTTTTCAGATTTTTTGCAGGCTGAAGTAAATTTTTTCGCAGGACATCGGTTAGAGCATTCGATACCTCTATCAAATAGCTGGGGACCCTTTTTTAGTTATTGTGATATCGCTCTTCGTTATGGAGAAATA
>JASAND010007398.1:0-19294 GCA_030248195.1 Trissonchulus latispiculum | reverse complement strand
TAGTCGGTCTGTTGTCCATCTGTGCCACGGTCTCCGCGTCCGCTACGTCAAGGCGTGGTAACGGTGTTAGTACGTAGGTTAAACTTACTAGCCCCGCTACAATACTAGGGCTGTACTAGATCCATGTTGAATAAAGCAGCGCAACACTAGAGTAGAGTTTCGATATTGTATTGGCAAAGGCATCGCTCAGTGCCGACAGAACAGGACGATCGACAACGACTGGTGACACTGACCTACGCTAAAAGCTGCATCGGCCGGGAATCGAACCCGGGCCTCCCGCGTGGCAGGCGAAAATTCTACCACTGAACCACCGATGCTTATGAGAGTGTCAGCCATGGTAGCATTATACTAGTACTGTACTATATCCATGTGAATAAAGCAGCGCAACACTAGAGTAGAGTTTCGATATTGTATTGGCAAAGGCATCGCTCAGTGCCGACAGAACAGGACGATCGACAACGACTGGTGACACCGACCTACACTAAAAGCTGCATCGGCCGGGAATCGAACCCGGGCCTCCCGCGTGGCAGGCGAGAATTCTACCACTGAACCACCGATGCCTATGAGAGTGTCAGCCATGGTAGCATTATACTAGTGCTGTACTATATCCATGTTGAATAAAGCAGCGCAACACTAGAGTAGAGTTTCGATATTGTATTGGCAAAGGCATCGCTCAGTGGTTGATATATCCGAATTAGCAGGATGCAGAAAACTGCAAAGCATGGACTGCAAACAACTAGAACTAAAAGTGTTTGACAAAATAGCTCGCAGTCCTGAATCCACTGCAACAATATTGGATGCAGTGAACTACTCTCACTAGATGTACTGAACCACTCCCACTAAAATTTAAACAGAGCGCTCATTTCTATCGTTTTAGGAGCTCTTCAGGCGTTGATTGCTTAAGGTTGTTATTTATGCTATATTGGTATTAGCGTTATATACACTTGCGCAGTCAGAGGAACAAGATCCGAACTTTTAAAAGCATGAACCCTGTAAGCTTCATTAATTAAATTTCTGTCATCCGGAGCTTTTTGCTGAAAGCGGTTGTCCCAACAACAATCTAAAAGTACGTTCGACATTCGGCAAAGTTCCGACAGAACAGGACGATCGACAACGACTGGTGACACCGACCAACACTAATGGGTATGTCAGCTTTAACTCCACCGCGAGTGTAGAAGGTTTCCGGAAAGTTGAGAAAAAACGACTCGAAAGTTGTCACCAAATGTCTCGAAAGTTGCAAAAATGAAAATCGAAATTGTCTCGAAATATATCAAAACTTTCTAGAAATATTTGAAAAATGTCTCGGAAAATGTATTTATTTGGCATGTTTGGGTGCAAAAATGTTCTAGACAAATTCATCAAATGTCTCAAAATATTTTCAAGAAGTCTCGAAAGTTGAAAATGTTTCGAGACAAAGTCTCGAAAGTTGAGAAATATTTCGAGACAAATCACAACTTTCCGGAAACCTTTTACACTCGCGGTGATAAAGCTGACATACCCATAAAAGCTGCATCGGCCCCGGCCGGGAATCGAACCCGGGCCTCCCGCGTGGCAGGCGAGAATTCTACCACTGAACCACCGATGCCTATGAGAGTGTCAGCCATGGTAGCATTATACTAGTGCTGTACTATATCCATGTTGAATAAAGCAGCGCAACACTAGAGTAGAGTTTCGATATTGTATTGGCAAAGGCATCGCTCAGTGGTTGATATATCCGAATTAACAGGATGCAGGAAACTGCAAAATATGGACTACAAACAACTAGAACTAAAAACTGTTTGACCAAAATAGCTCGCAGTCCTGAATCCACTGCAACAATATTGGATGCAGTGAACTACTCTCACTGAATGTACTGAACCACTCCCTCTAAAATTTAAACAGAGCGCTCATTTCTATCGTTTTAGGAGCTCTTCAGGCATTGATTGCTTCAAGTTGTTATTTATGGGTATGTCAGCTTTAACTCCACCGCGAGTGTAGAAGGTTTCCGGAAAGTTGAGAAAAAACGACTCGAAAGTTGTCACCAAATGTCTCGAAAGTTGCAAAAATGAAAATCGAAATTGTCTCGAAATATATCAAAACTTTCTAGAAATATTTGAAAAATGTCTCGAAACATGTATTTATTTGGCATGTTTGCGTGCAAAAATGTTCTAGACAAATTCATCAAATGTCTCAAAATATTTTCAAGACGTCTCGAAAGTTGAAAATGCTTCGAGACAAAAAGTCTCGAAAGTTGAGAAATATTTCGAGACAAATCACAACTTTGCGGAAACCTTCTACACTCGCGGTGGAGTTAAAGCTGACATACCCATTATGCTATATTGGTATTAGCGTTATATACACTTGCGTAGTCAGAGGAACAAGATCCGAACTTTTAAAAGCATGAACCCTGTAAGCTTCATTAATTAAATTTCTGTCATCCGGAGCTTTTTGCTGAAAGCGGTTGAATATCGATATCGATATCGATATCGATATCGATAAGCTATATCGATGTTGAATTAAGCAGCGCAATACTTGAGAAGAGTGTCGATCATTCAATTTCGTCGACCATTTGAACGCTGTTGAATAATCCTTATTCTGTATGAAATTAGTTATCATTTGAAGACTGGGACCACCTCGATCCAACGGAACAAAATGGCCTGCACCCTGAACAGCCACAGTAACAAAATTAAAGAGCATTTAGCTTTTGTTTTCTACAAAATAGTTATCGAAGAATAGAGAACAACTTAGAAACAGCCCTAATCTATGCCTAACCTGGAAAATAGGAGCACTGCTGAAGCTATGACAAAATCGTCCTTCACAATCCTCTCTTCGACTTCTTAATTCCACGAGATTTTGCAGTCAAAAAATTATTGTCGTTTCGCCAATTATTCAAGCGGTTTTTATAATTTTTAACCAGGTACTTGAAAATGTCATCAAAAGATATAAAGTTAAAAGAGCACATGCTTGGTAAAAGTCTGAATTTTACAAAATTGAAGGCTCGTACTCAAGTTGGAAAGCTGTGAAAAGCGGGGTACCTCAAGGATCCGTCTTAGGACCGTTATTATTCTTGCTTTTTATAAACAATCTACCTGACGTGATGCAAAATTCGTTCGTTAAATTGTTTGCTGATGATGCCAAGATTTACAGACCAGTATCTGATAAAAATTCTCAAAGCTTGTTGCAGGATGATCTAAATAGACTTGCCCAATGGTGTGCACAGTGGCAGCTGTCAATTTCTGTTATGAAATGTTCTGTTTTGCGTGTATTCCCTTACGGAATTTCTAGACATAGTTTTGATTTATCGCATATGTATACGTTAGATGGTAGTCGGTTATCTGTGGTTTCTCATGTATCTGATTTGGGAGTTATATTAGACGATAGTTTAAATTTTTATCAGCACGTTGCAAAAGTAAGAGCAAAGGCATCTAAACGTGCAGGGTTGATTTTGCGCGTTTTTGCTTGTAAGGAGAAGGAATTGGTTCAAATGTTTAAAACCTATGTTAGACCTATTGTTGAGTACGCAACTGAAATTTGGAGTCCTCGGTTTCTAAACCAGATTCGATCTGTTGAGGCGGTTCAAAGGTCTTTCACTAAGCGTATAAAAGGTTTTTACAATATGTCGTATCCTGAACGGTTGATTGATCTAAATTTGGATTCGTTAGAATTAAGACGTGTGTTTGCTGACTTATGTCTTTTGTACAAAATTGTGCATGGCTTGATTTACATTCCTTTTTGATGAGTTATTTAGTTATGCTAATGTGGACGGTACGCGGTCGCATTTCTTGAGTCTACGACCGGAAAGGTTCCGGAGGACCCATACTTCTTACTTTTATTACCACAGAGTTTGCGAAATATGGAATGCTATGCCTCTTGATATAGTAAGTTCTGCTAGTATCCATATCTTCAAAAGAAAAATTGTACAGAGAAAAGATCTGTTCTTGCGTTTTCTTCGAGGGTAAATAGGTTTTTTATACATTACTTAATTTCAAATTTTCTTTTTCTAACAAATTAACACACATATATATACTAACAAAAATGTTGACGTCATTCATATCTACTGCTATATATACTAACTATATTATGTTTACAGGGTTAAAACGCTCCTCTAGACTTAAAGTAGGGTGTATCTAAGAGGCTCCCTGAGCCTGCATACACCCGCAACCCTCCACAATAATATTGGAATATAAATTATTTTCTAGTTTTATTATACAAATTTACTACTTACGTCTATGTATATTGTGTTGTCGGGACCCACCAATGAAATTATTTCCCGTCGCCCCATTTAGGTGTTTACTGTATGTAGTTTACTGAATAGTAAAGTCCCCCGGGGGGTGAATGGAATGAGCTGATATGCTGCATTCTCCCCTCATGAGCCGGGTCCTGCGAATACCTGGCCTGTATATATTATATACGTACTCTGAAAATAGTGCTCTGAAATGTAGTTATCTATTCATGACTTTGGAGTCTACGTATTTATTCTGTTAAAGTAAATCTAAACTCCTATATATACTCACTAATATTTATAGTCATGGTCAGGTAATCGTGGCTCATGATGGATTTAGTTCCCACGAGATAACTGGGGTAGGTAGGTGAGCTATGCAGCATATCAACGCCAGGGGACAACTTAGAAAAACTAAGTTGTTGATTGCACTTGTTCGGGGGCACTTGAGCTAGTAGTACCTACATATAATTCGTTTTCTTGTGCTGTATGGCGTTTTGTATTCCTCTTTTTGCGTTTCGCTTTATGGCATTTGGGATTTGTACCGAATGCTATTCTGTTGGTGTGAATAGTAGGGCCTAGGGGCGAACAAGTGCAATCATAGAGGTGGGTCCACAGTGCTCCTCTTGATACTTTTGCGCACATATACACTACGTATACGTATATTTGCGTGTCTTTTGCACTTGAACTGATATAGCACTGTGGGGCGGTTGTTCATTCCATTCCCTTGATCCCTTGATCCCTTGAAATTTAGTACAAAGAAAAACTCTAATCGATTTCCGTCATCTGTTACTGTCAATACTTTATCATCTCAGTCAATCGACATATTTTCCTGATTCTTTTTAATCGAGATTGGGCTTCTATTTCATGTATTTCAATTCAAATTCAGTTGACCAAAAGGTGACTCACACCAACTCATCGCAATATAATTATGTTTGTAGTGGTGCACAACAAGCACTGCCTCACCTTTGTCTGATTTTGACATTGGAATATTGTCGAATATTATAGAATTTTGTATTATGGCTCTGACATTTACTTATTATAATACCTTGACGGTCAGGATATCAAGTCGATCGTAGCGCTCCACATATCCTGCTATTTGATTGCGATACAGCCAAGTTTCCGTATCACCATTTTTCTGAAACTTAACATTTGCACCTTTAGGTGAATGCAAAATTGAAGCAGGAATTCGAAATTGATTGATAAGCCTGATACGCAAGTTCAGCTGATAGTCCTGTTAGCATGCACGCCTTAAGTTCTGGTTTGTTTCTCTGTCAGGCCGAGTTCTTTCTTTCGATTCTGATGGATCGTGTATAATTTCTGGGTTGTCTTGCCTCTTTCCATGGTACTGTTTCATGAGCACTTGATAACTGACGTTTGTCTCCATGGCCTTTGCTAGAGTGATCTCGTGTGGATGTACACGTTAGAGCTTGTCGGCTTAAGGAATTTTATGATTTAGAGATGAACGTCGAAGATTAATTACACCACTTGTTGGCTGTGATCGTTAACTCCTTTCAGTGAAACAACTTATTTTTGAATTTTCTAGGAGCCGACCTCCAAAAATCGATGTTGCTTTTTCTACAGCGAGATGATACTTTAAGCTTAGCTTTGTCAGCAACTCTTCGGGCAAACCAGCTGCCTCCCAGAAAATTACAGTGGGAATCAGTATCGCCGTTGTAGATTAGAATTCTGACATCCGGATTTGTTTCCAGGACATGTTGCAATGCTGGCAACTGATCAAATTCCGTTCGATGTTTTTTGTTCGTTTTTAGATGCGGACTAAAGCAGTTTATCAATCTTTATATCTTTTGCTAGTTACAGTGCATAATAAGAAAAAAGATTACAAGATTAACAGGACCTAACTCAAGATCATCATTCACCATGATTAACTGAAAGTACCAAATGTGACTGGTCAGCTTCCGTAAACTTTATCAGTTAATGGCTGTTGGGTAAAGTACTTTTTACGTGATAACCCAGATATAATTAGCATGACAACAGGGGAAGGTTTTAACTTTATTAAACGTCCTGGCATTAGAAAACTAAAACAATCTGTTTCGAGGTTCAACTTTGAAACTGTTGGAACTAAGTCAACCAATTCGTGTTCCAAAATCAAAAAGTGTGCGAACACTGCTTGCAGCTTTCCATTGTCGTTTTACTCTTTTGTCAACATGTAGAGGCTTTTAAACGTTATCACTGCTCAAGTAAGCGGTCACTTCACTATCCTCAACGCAAATGTACCGACGAACGGAATCAGTTGAATCATAGTTGATAAGTCTCTAAAAGGAGTGATAGACAATACACAGGATTAATGATGAGTTTCGGTGTCATCATCTAACAAATATTAATCTTGCTTATAATTCCGCCTATTTCAAGCCATATTACCGAATTTTCAATTTTAATGTTGTTGTAGGGATTAGGTCCGCAAAATAATCCTTGCAAAAATTGCACCTGTACGTACGCGCATAGCAACAGCAAGACAACCAATAGTAATAGTAATAATCACGAACAAAACTTTCAATGATGATTAAGAGCAAAGGCAGTGCTAAAGGCTGTTAATTTCACAACCTGAGAAAATAAATGTCTAATTTCCAATTTGCGTGTAAAGCATTAGCTGATCTCGTGAACCCTGAAAAGTTTGTGTGGTTAACTGGTCAATGTAAACTGTAAGAAGCAAATCTCCTTCCATATCTCGTTAGGATGATCATCAGATTTTAGTGCCAAATTGATACATTCAAGTATTAAACCGCTAAATTTGTTGATAATTTTTAACTTACTAATTTGTTTAGATTGGGAAAATTTATTTCATGAGTATATACTAATTTGATTATTAATTAATTTTTAATTATTATTAATTACTTAACGTTTTCAAGGTTTGCAATACTCTATTCATTAGGAGCTTTCCCATTACTTACAGCAGAGTCCGGAACTCCATCTTTAACATATCTAACTTGAGGCATTCCAAAACTTCCAATTCGTTCTTGACCGTCAAAAGTGACCTGAGGTTCTCCCTTGTAGCAGTTCTGGTACTGATTGTAGCCATCATTCGCTGTATGAAAAACATTTACAGTTGAAGCGATGTATGTCTGAAAAAGTAAACACAGAACAAAGTAAAATAGGCCATTAAAAGATGTGAATCACAGATAGATCAAATAGTTACGAACGCATAATTTTAATACTTAAGGGGGGGGGGTCCACTTTAGGGTCATTTTTTCGACAATCTCCAATTTTTCTCATTTTCACATATTTTATTGTCCAAGTGGTATATTTTAACGAGTTTATAAAATTTAAGTCGGATCTCTTATGGCTGTTGAGAAAATTCACCTCAAAGCAGAGGTATACATGTGTTAAACATAGGAAATCGAAAAAGTGTCGATTATAATTCTGCGCCAAAAAAATCTCGAAACTGGTGAGGGATACCGGGTAACATTTGGTATCGTTTTAAACCTCTAACCAGATACTGTGTCACTGTGGAATTAGAATTTTGAGTTAGGCCTTCAAAAAGTTTTAATGAATTTTTGAAGTTAGCGAACTGTCGAAAATCGCTAAATTCTGTCGTTTTTGGTGACCAAAAATGGGGGTCATTAAGTTTGACTGCGTATTATAAAAAATACAGGTCCTAACTAAAAATTCTAATTCCACAGTGACACAGTATATGAATAAAGCTTTCAAACGATACCAAGTGTTACTTGAAATCTTTTGCTAGTGTCGAGATTTTTTTGGCGCAGAAATTAGCTTTTTTCTACAAAATTGTGAAAATTCCTGTTTTTTAAAAAGACAGGCATTTTATGACCAGATCATATTTCAAAATTCCCTTTTTTGCATTTCAACATATTTATTCATGCCTTAGGATCAATTTGTAGCAAGAATTGTACAGACAGCTTTGTCCAGTTCGTTTCAGCGCGCCATTCGGGACCCTCAGACCCCGAATTTCACAAAACAGTGATTTTTCAAATTTTTTAAAATATGGCATATTATACATCAATCGAAAGCTCTCAGTGCAGGGATGAATTCTTCTCATAGAACTATGGCTCGGAAATGCTTCTATTTTAAGATAAGCGCTGTTAAAGATTTCATTACATTCTGGGGAACAGGGGCCTTGTTTCTCTGAAAAATCCTTTAAGGAAGCTTCTGATCATGCTCATCTGGATTGAGACTGTGCGAAAATGTTTGTATTAATGGTTACTAAGTGTGTATAACAAAATAAACTAAAAATCTGAAGTTGAGTTTGCGAAAACTTGCTTCAGTTGGGTGCAGCACCCTCATTTTCGCTGATATTCAAATTACAATCAATCAAGGGCTCGTAACTTACGGAGAACTGAACGAAGCAACTCAAAATTTAAACTTGACATGTACGACATATGTGGCTATATTATGTGTGAAAATGGGCGAAATCCGTGATCTGAAAATTTTTCACGATGGACCCCCCCCCCTTAATAGTATGAGTATACTCTGAACCCTCGTCCGTAAGCAGTCATGATTGCAATAGTAATGGGCATTGTTATAAGTTTCCTAATGGTTGCCAGGTAATAACTTTCACACAATCTAGAAAAATGAGTATGATAGCACATTTTACCTAGTAAAGTCCTACTCAAGAATACCAACTCAGTCTTGTTTATACGTACACGTACATGACCAACAGATTTTAGTGCCAATTAATAGATTCAAGTATTCCCGCGTTAAATTTATCCATAAGTTTGCATTTACTAATTCGTTTTGATTGGGAAAATTGATTTCAGAAGGTATATACTAATTTGATTATTAATTAGTTATTATTTATTATTAATTTATTAATGTTTGCGAGCTTTGCAATACTCTAGTCATTAGGAGCTTTCCCATTGCTTACAGCAGAGTCCGGAACTCCATCTTTAACATATCTGACTTGAGGCATTCCAATACTTCCAATTCGTTCTTGACCGTCAAATGTGACTTGAGGTTCTCCCTTGTAGCAGTCCTGGTACTGATTGTAGCCATCATTCGCGGTATCAAAAACATCTACAGTCGAAACGGTGTATGTCTGAAAAAACAAACACCTAAGTCAGTAAAAGAGACCATTAAGACATGTTAATCAAAGATAGATGGAATAGTTACGAACGCATAACATTAATGCTTAATAGCATTTGGAACCAGGCATGGGTCTACTCTGAACCCTCCTCCGTAAGCTCTCATGACTGCAATAATAGTGGGCATTGTAATGCGTTTCCGACTGGAAACCAGGTCGTTACTTTCACACAATCTGGAAAAAAATTAGTATGACATCATCTTTTACCTATTGTGAAGATAGCACTCACAAGAAACATGCAAATTTATTCGAGTTTAACAAGGTTTGACAAACGCTCAGTATTTTTCCAAGTCCTGTCTAAATCCATCAGTCAATTAGCTAATCTCAGAAATTAGTTCAAGGTTGAACAAGTCAGTTGGCTTGGAATCGTTGTAGAGTGTGGTCGGGGATTTTCGTAGAGCAGCTTTCCGGCGGGTTTTGGGATTTTGGGGTATATATTTTGGATTTTGTTACAGTATCCGGCGTTTGTCGCGTTCCGGACTGTTCGACTGTTGAATTAGTTTGGAAATTGTCATTTTAAGTCTTGCTTGGCGCATTTTGTGATTTCGTCAGTAAATTGTGTTATTTTGAAATATTTCCTTCAGTTGGTTAGGGTCAACATTTTCCGACATCGCACACCACACAGTTACCTCGTGATCTAGTCTTATCCTAAATTAGAGTAGACAACTCATTTTATTCAATAATCAGTGCATTTTACTAACATACGTAGACTCGAACTTCACATGTGGCGACCGTGTCTTGTGGTAGATGTCGAGAAATGGTGACCTTGACCTAAATTTCAGTCTTAAATTACAGTTTTCACTAAAGTTTGATTTTTGCTTTAGTTTTTTTACAAAAATTGTTGCGACTAAGCACTAATTATGGACCGGGGAAAAATCCTGAAAACCCCCAGCGGGCTAGGTGATGGGGGCATCTCCCCATCCCCTCAAATTACTCTATGGGCCAAATTTTTCGAGACCCATTATGCTGAAATGTTGAATCAAGTATTTTACTGCCAATGATGGGGGGAGGTACGCAGGTACAGAGTGGAGGGTGTGCCCTCCCAAAAGAAAACCCCCAACTCCAACCATCCCTCCACCAAGCTCAGAATCCACCCCCACCTCCCCCAAACCCGGGTCCAAATTGTTCGGAGGGAAAGCCTTGGGGTCGTCGTCAGAATCAGTTTTGTATTATAAATATGTCCTGTGACGACACAAATGACCAGGAGCCCCTTATTGAAAATCGTTTTGAAAGTTTGGGAGCTTATACGATAGATTTCACCCCCAAACTCCTTTCAACCCCTGCTGTGTCCCAAACAGGTTTTTCTCCTGTGGCCGGCCCGTCGTTCCCTCAGGTGTCGAATGATCAGGGGGCACCCATAAGTCCTGATTATCAACATTATTACGGTTCTGGAGATGCTATTGTAATTTCAGCTGCGTCAAATAGCCCTCAGATTCCGAATTCGGGGGGTCCGCCCCCATGTCAAAATCTGCCTCCACCTGGCCAAAATTTGGGTCAAAATCCTTCTGTGCCTAATCACGCAGTGCCTGATGCGCGGTCTTCACAATCACAGTTTCAGGCGAATGCTCTGGCACATTCGGCGGCGCCTCCCCATGCTGCTGGACAGGCCAATTTTGATCCAAATTATTATTATGGCCGGAATCAACAGTATACGTACGTACAATCAGAGTTTTCTTCTGAAGCTCAATATGGCTGCCAATCGGGTCATTGTCCAGTTTATGATCACGCCCAGTCTTTTTATCAACAGTCCCAACAGTTGTTGGCTCCAATATACCCGGATGTTGGTCAGGACTCGCCTCAAAATTATGGGTTTTTTCCGCTGCAACAAGGGGGGCAACAGCAGACTGCAACCCCTCCTACCATGTATGCTGCCGATATTTCTGTCAGTAAGAATAGTGCCCAACTTTATCGTACGTATATGGCGATTTTGCAAGATATTCCCAGTTTTGAACCGGCTTTGGAATATTTCGACGACTGGTTGCCCCAATTTGTGTCGGCTGCTACGATTCACCGAATTCCTAAAGATCAATGGGCCCGTTTGATGTTTAGCAAATTGTCGGGAAAGGCGCGTATATTTGCTTCTAGAATTGGTCCTGGTGTTGTAGAATCGTTTGATAATTTTATTCGTTTGATGAGGACACAATTCCCCAAGCCCATAATTTCTGTTTCTGAAAAATTCCACCGGTTTATCCAGCGGGTTCAGCAGCCTGGAGAATCAGCGCGTCAATATGTGTCGGAGCTGCAGTTGCAAGCTTTGGAAATTTGGCCGTCTGAGGTGGACCGGGACAGGCACTGCGTGCAACAACTATTTGATGGAATTCGTTCAGAGTATGCGTCAGCTTTGGCCTCAAGTTTCGGTAAGGGAGAACCAACATTGAATGAAATTTTATGTATCCTTGATAAATTAGAATCTCGTAACTCCAGAACGGGTTTTTCTGATTTTCAAGCCTATGTTGCTCCGTTTTTTCATGTGGAAGCCCAAAATCTCCAAAAGAGGGGGTGGCCCCCCTCGATTCGACACCTGTGACGCGGCTGCAGCTACGGGAGTTGAGAAACTGGTTTGAGTCAAAATTGCAGCAGGAGTTGAAGGAATGGGAGGACGAAAAGAAAAGGGTTCTCCTACCTGTCGATATTGCTATAAACGGGGTCACCACTCTGATCGATGCTGGTCTAAAAATCGTTCAAGGGCCACTTTAAATTATACCCAAGCTTCTGAGGCTGAAATTCAAGGGCAGGTCAATATGGTGGGGTTTTACCCATTTCACCCTCCCTGTTCAGCATATTGCTTTCCCCCAGTACAGACGCAGCCGGTTCCGACCTATGCCTACTACCAGCAGCAATATCAGCCTCAGTGGCAGTATCAGCAGCCGTTTTTGCTTTGTCCACTGCTACAATCGCCTCCACGTCTTGTGGCGGCGCCTGTCGCAGTGGGGGCCAAACCGGTTGCCCCAGCTGCCAACCGTAATTTTAGGTGCCCGGCAGCGGCTGCACTTCCATCAGCTGTCCAAATGCCATCAGCTGGTCCGACACCGATGGCCCCAAAAGTGCACTTGATTCAAATTGGGCCTGTTCATGAAAAAATGCTGGCGTCCTCCCCTCAGATTTTTTCAGCTTGCACCACACATTTGTCCAAGTCCACCCTTGAAGGCGCCCCTGTCTTTACTTGTAAAAGTGGGTGTCAAGCAGAGACCGCTCCTTTAAAAGAGGGGGTGGACCCCTATAAATTGAACGACCTACGAGCTACAGCAGAAAATCTCTCTGAAGTTATTGGTTCTACAAGACCAGAATCCCGCCCAAAAGAGGGGGTGGAAGCCCCTACCCTCGCGATTCCTAGACAAACCGTCTTAAAATCTTTCTTGTCTGCACAAAACTTGTTGGATTTTTCACAAGATTTACACACGTATGATGATGTTTCACAAATTTGCCAAAAATTTCAACCCGAATCTACTTTCGTTGCAGTAATTTTGTTTTGCTTTTGTGTTTTCTTGTACTTTTGCCCTTACGCCCCACCTGTGTTTCACCCAAATTTTCGTGTTGTTGCAAAGATTTTTGTTTTAGCGTCATTACTTTTTACTTTTTTTCTTTATTTTAGGTTCTTTCATTCATCTACTTTTCATTTTCCTTTTTCACAGCAAATTACATAGCTTTGCACCTAAAAGGTGTTCACCCTCTCATTTTTCGATCATTCTTGAACTCTCACGTTAATTTATTTTAATAGGTACAAAATTTTGAAATTCTGTGCCGAGGTCGGCACAGCCAAAAATGAAATTGATCGGGGGAGGCTACAACAATGTGTAAAGGAAGGGCTATCCATACGTAATCCAAAAATCAAAACGGGAACAAAAACAGTCAAGTCATGTTTCAGATTTGGCAATGTTCACCCAATTTTCACCTGTGCCGACCTCAGCACTAAAAATTTAAACAGTGATCCCAAAAGTGTTCTGTTGTACAGAAAAGTACAGCAGCACAGATTGGTAAGAGTATCTCATCTGAAACAAATTCAGTCCAGACTATTTTAATCTATTCCATTCAGATCATCCTTAGTTGACCAATTATTCACCTTGTTCACTTGTGCCAAAGTTAAATTTTGTTTCCTCGCACTTTCTTGAAATTCACTTTTTACTTGCTTATTTTTTGAAATCAGTATGTATTTCTTGCACTTTTCTCTTTTGAACTTTTGATACAAATTAGCGAAGACCTTTTCACTTTTCACTTTCACGTTTCTGTGGTTTCCTCACTTTTTATGTATTGCGCCTTGTATTTTGTGTTTAGCTGATTTGGGTCATGTCTTGATTTGTGGCCAGGCGCCTTTGTCGCTACACCTGTGTTATTGGACCGATTCGATTGCCTTGGTCATTCTGTCCTGCTAGGTCCTTTCGTGGATGAACTTAAAGGTGGTATTTTTCTGTTTATTCTTCTTTAGTATATAAGTATACGTATACGTACGTATACGTATGTTTTTGATTTCTGAAATTTCTTACTTAAAATACTCTGACTGTTATTCTTCAAGTTTAAATTTCGTTAGATTTTCAACTGTTTAAATAATTTTAACCAAATTTTGCAATTTGTTTAGAATTTTTAGACAAAACGTTGTTTTCGAATTTTCACAAAAACTTTGCTTGCTACCGCAGCAGGGGTTGCAACATCTTTAAGGGGTGAAAAGTTCTCGTTTTCGCAATTAAGTTTTTAGATTTTCAGTCATTGTTGCCTTTTGAATTAGTGACAGTTTACTCCAACCGTGCTGTTGCTAAAACACCTTAAGCTTGACACTCTTTATGATGATCCTAATTAGTTTTCCGTCTTTCAGGGTTTGGCACTTGTAACCCCGAGGGGTTGCAACCCTTCCACGCTTTAAAGGTCAACCCTGCGGTAATTGCAAAATCATATCAAATTAAATAAATCAGCAAAGCATTTTCATATTTTACCTTTTTTATTTTTGGGTTTCTTACCTTTTTCACCCTTTTTTTGGAGTGGTGCCTTGCGGGCCGTTGCGACCTCCGTATGCCGGGTGGGAGGGCCGCACGCTCGGTATCATTCTTTTTCTTTTTGGATTCCGTTTCCAGTAGCCTTGAGTCTTTTTTTTGATTTAGCACAGGCCTTTGTGCCGGCACCTCCATAGGCTGGGGCGTGTCGACACTCTGGTCTGGAGCTTCCCAAATCTTAGGTGGGGCTGTAAATGTGTCGTCTATAATATGTTGTGCTTATTCTTGTTTTGAATAATTTTCTGCCATTTTACTAATAAGATTCCATTTTGTGCTTTATCTTCTGGCCTTAATTTTTTGTTTGTGTTCTAGATTTCTGTTGCTAATGATTGCTACTGTCCGGTGCCGTCCCCCCTGTCTGGTGCCCAGGTGTGCTCCCCAGGGCCAAGGTGTCTCTGCTGGCCGGTTGAATGAGCCGAAGCGGCATGGTTTGTGGTCTGACCTGAATGCTATGCTCAGGTCTGTGGATGATTGTGAAGGGTTGGCCGCTGGAATGTAGATGGTGGACCTGGTTGCGTGCACGGGCTGGCTGGATTCTTCGGTGCTATTTCCGGTGCTCCGGGCTTGCCCGGGTGACTTTTCTACCTTGCTTGCCATATTTTTGGCCATGACGTTTGCTATTATTCTGGTTTTGTGGGGTTATTATGCGGGTATGGTCGCGCTCTGCTGGCGCGTT
Organism: Trissonchulus latispiculum; assembly: GCA_030248195.1. Lineage (NCBI taxonomy): Eukaryota > Metazoa > Nematoda > Enoplea > Enoplida > Ironidae > Trissonchulus > Trissonchulus latispiculum. The sequence goes on along the minus strand of JASAND010007398.1, from coordinate 4,379 downwards.
TCCCTTCAGCTAGGTGGGGGCCACGTCATTGTGGGGTTCCCTTGGACTTTGGGTGGACCGTGCAGGAGGGGTTACAAGGCCTCCTGTTTTTCCAACTGGCCGGTCCTGACGCTGGCAGGGGGCCCTACGGTGGTCATAGGCCCTCCTGCTATGGTGCGTGCGCTCTCGTATGAACTGTTTTTCATCGCTGACCTGTCGTTGCTCGGTTCTTGGGTTCCTTGGGTTGTTCCGGCCGGCTTGGTCCGGATTTCTGTTGGCTGGTGCCCAGTCCGGTTTCGGCTTGGCTTCAGCGTTGACTTTTGGCCTTTCCATCCTGTGTGGCAGCCAGGTCCTGGATTGACTTTGTGATGGCTCCCGAAAGCTTTAGTTCGTTGTCGCGGTGCTGGGGTGAAGACCGCATTGTCCCCTCCTTGGCACACCTGTAGACACTTTCCCTCCTTCCTGTAATTTTTCTTGTTTGCATATTGTCATTTAAGGTCGAATGTATTTTGGTTGTGTTTTTCTTTCTATTAATTAGTTTAATAATTTATTCTAGTTCGTTTTGTATAATTTACTGTATTTACTGGATATATGTACGCTAGTGATTGTTCGCCAATATTTAAAAAAGGGTTTCTGCTGTTTCTTGTTTGTATAACATCACACATCCCCAGGCCTCGTGTGAGTATCGGGAGGCCCCTGACGCTTTCCTGTAGTAGTCTAGGTTCCCTCAGTAGGTAGTTTTTCTGTAGCTGTTTATAGTAATGTGTTGTAGTAGTTAAGTGTTGATAGTTATGTACGTAACAGTTATGTATTGTATTAATGTAGGTACGTTGTAATAATATTAATGGAAGTAGATATGTGGTATAGTTATGTTGTGTGTAGTGTAGGTACGTTGTCATAATGTTATGTAAGTAGATATGTAGTTATAATGTTGATATTGTCTCGATTCAGTTCCGAGTAGTTTTATCATCGGCCGAGTCATTTGTATAATTTTATTTGTACGTAATTGTTAACAATCATTTTATCTTTACTAGTATATACGTAGTTAACTGTGGGTAACTCCATTTTATCATTGCTCTAACTATGTGTGACCTGTTTACCTGTGTGAAACCGTTCGAGGCCGCACGGGGCCAAAAGAGGGGGTATTATGTGAAGATAGCACTCACAAGAAACATGCAAATTTATTCGAGTTTAACAAAGTTTGACAAACGCTCCGTATTTTTCCAAGTCCTGCCTAAATCCATCAGTCAATTAGCTAATCTCAGAAATTAGTTCAATGTTGAACAAGTCAGTTGGCTGGGAATCGTTGTAGAGTGTGGTCGGGGATTTTCGTAGAGCAGCTTTCCGGCGGGTTTTGGGATTTTGGGGTATATATTTTGGATTTTGTTACAGTTACTGTTACAGTACATGTACTAAAAATGCCAGCTATATCACAGGTGATGGCAGTGTCTTGAAATTAAACTGATTAGTAAGAGCGACATTGGCTATTTGTTTGCAACCTAGAAAGATTTTGGAGTCATGATTTTAAATGATGGAAAAGTCTAATATATTTATTAAATTATTTATTGTTCCAGTATCTGCTACTCTGCAAATTTCAGTTGAATATTTTCAGCTTTGAGAAAGAAGATTACATAATGGGAAGTATTATTTCATTTTTACTGTATGAACCTTACTTACTCTACACTTATCATCCCGCGATAGTACAGCAAGTAGACTATAGAATTTTGGTTGTCTCTCTCTCTCTCTGTTCAGGAATCTTCGCTAGGCATAGATTGGAGGGACCATCGGGATGATCCCTGCCTCCTGCAGGAAACAAATGACCAGGTATGGGCTGCTGGATAGGCAGTCCAGGCTAGCCCCCACACCCAGGCAGAGTTGGCGATGATGGGCCAGGGCCGGGCAGGTAAGGATTAGGTGGGACACGTCATCCTCGGACTCCCCGCATCGGCTGCAGATCGGATTTTCTGCAGCCCCAATTCTGAATAGGTAGGACCTCAGCAAAGGGCAGTGGCCCCCCGACCTAAGCTGAGCTAGAAGGACCCGTTCCCTCTTGGATAGTCCACGTTCCGATTCCTTGGGGACTGGCCGGTTTGCCGGGTTGGATTGGAGGACCTTGGGGTGGGCTATTCTCCCCCGCCAGGCTTCCCTCGTTCTCCGTTGCATTAAACTGCGGATTGAAGATTGGTAGAGAGTTACTTGCATTTGCGGTTGCAAACTTCCCTCCCGGTCCAAAGAGTCAGCAGTTTCATTTCCGGGAAGTCCTGAGTGGCCAGGGACCCATCGGAAAGCAATAGGCTCACCCAGCCCTTGGATTAGGGTTATGATTTCCATGGGCAGCGGTTCATTGCACCTGTTTTGGTTTTCTAGCTTACGGCAGGCGGACAGGCTATCGGTTTCGATGAGCAGGCGTGGTTCCGGCGGTAGCAGTTCTTTATTTTTTAAGCACCAGCGTAGTGCTTTCTGGATGGCTATCAGCTCCGCTCGGTAGCTGGAGCAATGTACTCCGGCTGGTTTGTTGAGACAGACGGTCAATCCGTAGTCTGCCTTGATAAAGGCTCCAGCGCCGCCATTTAATGTACCGTCTTGGGCCGATCCGTCAGTCCAGATGCGTACATTTGGTTCCCACGTTAGGCTGTCCGGTAGTGCCTGGAAGTGCTCGATGATTTCATCTGGATTCATCCGCTGTTTCAGCTCGGACTCGTCAATGATGATGGGATGGATCATATCCTGCCACGGTGGTATTTGAGCCGCAGCAGTCAAGGGCTCCATTGGCAGATTGCTGATTTCCTGAACAACTGGCATTTTCTGTGCAGCATCTCTCCAAGAGTTGACCGATTTCAACCTACGTCGTTGTTTCCGGTCTGCGGCTGCTCTCCTGGGGTTGTCTTCGGAGGCTGTTTTCGACTTGAAATAGGATGTGGCCAGCTTCTGATCCCTGACCAGGTCAGATCCGCCTCCAGAAGGACTCCATCTGTAGGGGCCGTCCTGGTGCATCCGGTTATAATTCTGGCAGCCCTGCTATTGGCAACTTCCAGGGGATGTAGATTAGAGGCAGCAACAGATGGGCCCCAGGCTCCTAGCCCATAATCCAGGAGGGACCTGATGTATGCCAGGTAGACAGTTCGTAGATTTTCTTTCTGCATGCCCCAGGCCTTGCCTGACAGAGCGGCAATTGTTGAGATCCTTTTTTGAAGCTTGAGTCTTAGCCGGGAAATGTGTTCCTTGAAGGATAGACGCCGATCGAAAGTGATCACCAGAAAGGTAGGGTGGGTACTGAAGGGAATTTCTTGGCCTCCGTATCTGATAGATACCGTCGATTTGGCTTGGTGAGGATCAGTGGTGACGGGAGTGGATTCACACTTGGCAACATTGACCCTCATCTTCCAGTGTTCGGCCCAGCTGCGTATTTCTTCCATTCCAGCGCTCGGCAACTTCTACACGATTGTGACTCGCCCATACAGCCAGGTCGTCAGCAAAGATACTGACTTCGATGCCGCCTGGGAGTCTGGAGACCAAATCGTTGATGTAGACTGTGAAAAGAGTGGGAGACAGGACCGCCCCTGCGGGACGCCAGCCCTGAGTTGAACGCTCCTGCTGAGAGAGCCCCCCACTTTGACCTGAGCTTTCCTATCTGCCAAGAATTGACCGATCCAGCCGGTCATACAGAATGGTATGCCGCAGTTTAGTAGTTTGTGAAGGAGTCCAGTTTTCCATACCGTGTCGAAGGCCCTGGCAAAGTCTACCAGAACCATGACTGTTCTCCTTGGGGGCCTTTGATGAAATCCGTCAGCAACATCCTGAACTGTTCTGAGAATCTGGTCTTCGGTTGAATGGTCGGATCGGAAACCCGCCTGGACAGGCGTTAGTGCATCAGTGGATTCTAGCAGGAAGGAAAGGCGGTTTTTGACCGCTCGCTCCACCACTTTGGCCAGACAACTGGTAAGACTGATTGGTCGGTACGACGCCGGGCTGGTTGGATCCTTGCCCTTTTTCAAGATGGGAATTATGACAGCCTTTTTCCAATCAGCCGGAATCTTCTTGCTCTTCCAGCTCAGGTTGGCCAGATGGAGGACAGCTCTTCTTTCCATTGGAGTAAGGTGGTGTAGCATATCTGGATAGACTCCTGCGGCTTTCCCTGCCTTTAGGCTGCGTATCGATCTATCAATTTCAGCTGGTGTAAACAGGGAGCAGACTTGACAGTCGGGATGGCAAGCTGATCTGACTCTATCCTGGATTTTCCGGACTCTGCGCCGGTCCGGCTTTCCGAGCCGGATTCTGCTCACAGAGGCATATTGCTTGGCGAAACAGTTGGCTTTATCCCGATTGGAGAAAAGCCGCTTCCCAGAGTTTTCCAGCGCTGCTGAAGTAGACTTGGAATACCGTCCATCCATAGCTCCAAT
>JASAND010007397.1:0-51019 GCA_030248195.1 Trissonchulus latispiculum | reverse complement strand
GCCCGTATGTATATGCACGATGGTGCACAGCTGATTCATGTAGGAATTGATTTTTGCACATGGGTTCCATTTATATTGAATTTTGAAATTTTCAATTTTGGTGTACAATGTTAGCACTAGCATTTTGGTGTGCTCTGTTTTTATGGAGCAAAAGTACTATTTGTGCTCAGGGCACACATAATATGCTGCTGGTATGATTTTTGCAGACGTCCAAATCGTTTTGTGTCAGCTGCTGTCTCTTTACAGTATTTTCATAGTTTTACAACATTTTTCTCGACACAGTGTATGGCCGCCCTAGTTAAGAAAGGTTTAAGCTCGAATTGAGCCCAAGTCGAGCGGAAACATTTAGGTGCAGTGTGGTGCAGTAGCGGCGCCAGGATTTTTTGAAGCTGGGCTCACCCAAGCATCCGGCGACCTTTTTTTGGGAAATCCAAAATTTTTGCCAAATTTTAGCTAATTTTACCTTCCTTTCCCAGAAAATTTCTCAAATTTTAGCAACAATTCTCCGATTTTTAGCAAAATTTGCCGAGTTTTTTAAAAATTTCTTAAATACACTCAAATCATGCATATATATAAACAGCTGAAAAATTTTTCAAGGTGGGGGCCCGACACCCCAATGGGAGGGCCCAAATCGCACAGGGGGGCCCCTGGCTCCCCCTGCAGGCCGCCACCGTGTGTTTACAGGTGTTCTGGCAGGGGGACCCACCCACCCCCCAAATAGACAAGGCCCGACCCACCCTCGAAATTTTGGAGGCAGACCCCACCCCACCCCAAATGGCCAAATCGCAAACCCCACCAAACCCAAATTTGGCAGACCGAGACCCGGACCTCCCAAAATTTTCAAAATTTTGGCTCAAAATTAAGAAATTTTGAATTTTCGTAAAATTGCAGTTTTCTGACGAAATCGCCAAAATTGCCGGATGTCGGTTGTAATGAAATTTTTTAGCCAAATCGTTTTTTTCTTAAATTTTTGCCAAACTACTTTCCTCCCCCAAATTCGATTTTCCAATCCCCACCCAAAGGTGAAGGAAATTTGGGGTGGGGAGGCTCCCCCCAAATACTCCCCAAAACAATTTTTCATTTTTCACAAAAATCGCACTTTCAGAAGTTTATAATACCAAATAATTAAATTTTTGAAAATTTTGATCAAAAACTTAAAATTTTGGCATTTTCTGGCACCCTATAGGAGTGGGGGAGGTGCTCGAGTGGGGGGGGGGGGGGACCTGAAAGTGGGGGGGGCGCCCCCCAGTAAAATAAGCCCAGACCCCAAATTTCCATTACACTTGGGTGGGGGGGAAAATCGAATTTGGGGAGGAAAGTATTTGTCAAAATTTTCAGAAAAAAACAGCGATTGTTAAAAATCTCTATTTACAACCAAACATCAGCAAAATTACAACCGATTTCGTCGAAGAAACTACAATTTTTGCGAAAAATTCGGAATTTTTCTTAATTGGGGTGGGGTCTACCTCCAAAATTTCGAGGGTAAGGTTGGCCTTGTCTACTTGGGGGGTGGGTGGTCCCCCCACCAGGAACACTTATGCTCCCCCACCATAGGTGTAGCGGAGAATTTGGGGTGGGAGAGGCTCCCCCCCCCCAAACATTTCGCGGGGGGCCCCGGCGACCCCCCCCCCCCCAAGCCCCCCAACCCCTCCCCCAAAAATTTTTCATGTTTTTATGCCAAAAATCGCATTTTCAGCCGTTTATAATGATAAAAAACATCTAACCATAAAGTAATTTTAACATTAGACAATGGTTTTAAACTCAAAAACTTGATTGCCAACATGTTTCCAAGTCCAAAATAAAGTCAATTGAGTCATAAGATCCATAATACAGTTAAAAAACGTGTATTTCTCATAATAATAAACAGTTTAAGCTAAAAATTTGATATTTTTAAAAATTTTTCAGAAATTTACCCTAAAAATACCCAATTTTTGGCCATTTTTCGCGCCTTCGGCGCGACTACCCCCCCCCCCAGTTGGGGGGGGGCCTGCCCCCCCCCAAAAGTTTTGGGGGGGGGTTGAAAGTTTGGGGGGGCCACTCCCCCAACCCCCCACCTTACACCTATGCCCCCCACCATAGGTGTAACGGAGATTTGGTGGGGGGCCTCTCCCCCCATCTTTAGGGGGCCTCCTCTGAGACCTCCCAACCCCCAAGTAGGACCCCCAACCTCGCAGGACCCCCACCCTCTCAAAACACCCATTTTTCAATTTTTATGCTAAAATTCTACTGTTGAAGCCACTGCCATTGAACATTCAACTATGAAGTGATTTTGACATTAGACATGGTTTTTAAACTCGAAAACTTCGATTACATTTTGCTCAACATAAATTAAGTTCAAAATAAGGTCAATAATGAGTCAGAAAGTTCATAATACAGTTAAAAATGTGAAAATTCTCGCAATAACAGACAAATTTTAAGCCAAAAATTTGACATTTTTGAAAATTTTTGCAAATTTAATTTTAAAAAATACCCAATTTTTGGCCGTTTTTCTCGCGCCTGACGCGACTACCCCCCCCCCCAGTTGGGATTTACTCAAAAATTCCTGGGGGGGGGGGCTGAAAAAATGGTTGGGGGTGATACCCCCCCCCCCCCCCCCCCCACCTTACACGGTGTTCACATAGTAGAATTGTGTCGGTTTAGGCATTTTCCCACCCCCCCAGAAATTTTTGGGGGGCTCCGGCCCCCCCCCCCAACTGGGGGGGGGAGTCGCGTCGAAGGCGCGAAAATTGGCCAAAAAATTGGACATTTTCAGGGTAATTTTGCAAAATTTTTTCAAAAAAGTCCAAATTTTGGGTTTAACGTAGTTTATTATCGCGAGAAACATACACGTTTATAATATAGTTTTTGACTTCTAGGCTCGAATATTGACCTTATCCTGGACTCAGAAACATGCTGGCAATCAAGTCTCTGAGTTTAAAAACACTGTCTAAGGTTAAAATTGCTTGACGTCTTCATGTTTTTCGGCATAAGCAATGGCTGAAAATGCGATTTTTGGCATAAAAATAGAAAATTTTTTTGGGGAGGTTTGGGGGGGTCGTGGGGGGGTAAGGGGGGTCTAAAAAGGGCCCCCCCCCAAAAATTCCGGGAGAGGGGGCCCCCCAACCCAAATCCCCGTTACACCTTATGCTTACACCTATGCGGCCCTAGCCCCCCCCAGTGGCGGTATGCTAGGGGGGGGCCGAGCCCCCCTTGCGATTTGGGCCCTCCCATTGAAATGGGGGCCTCACCTTGAAAAATTTTTCAGCTGTTTATATATATGCATGATTTGAGACTATTTAAGAAATTTTTAAAAAACTCGGCAAATTTTGCTAAAAATCGGAGAATTGTTGTTAAAATTTGAGAAATTTTTTGGGAAAGGAAGGTAAAATCAGCTAAAATTTGGCAAAAATTTTGGATTACCCAAAAAAAGGTCGCCGGATGTTTGGGTCGGGCCCCCCCCTTCAAAAAATCCTGGCGCCGCTACTGCCCCCACCCGCCTTACTACACCTAAATGTTTCCGCTTCGACTTGGGCTCAATTCGAGCTCGTACATAGCTATCTAGTACAACCATACATTGTGCTCGGAAAATACTGTAAAATCGTTGCCAGTACGGTAAAGAAGAGATTGGATTTGACACAAAGCGATTTGACGTCTGCAAAAATCATACCAGCTGTATATTGTGTGAAAATTAATTCGTAAATACTTTTTAACCCGCCAAAAAGAGCACTCATAAAATGGTTGGAAGTGCTACCATTTAGTTGACACTGCCCAAAATTGAAAATTTGAAAATTCGAATTATAATCGAACCGCAGCTGTGCAAAAATCAATTCCTACATGAATCAGCTGTGCATAAATCGTGCATAATTCCTGAATACTTCAGATCTTGTCGTGCTACATGGGCGGTGCAAACTAATTACTTCATGGTTGAATATTTTTTGGCATTAGAAACGGCTGAAAATGCGATTTTTGGCATAAAAAATGAAATTTTATGAAATAAAAAAATTTTGGGGGAGGGTTGGGGGGTCTCCAGAGGGGGCCCCCAGAAAAGGTTGGGGGGGAGCCTCCCCCACCCCAAATCTCCGTTACACCTATGCTATGGTACCACCTGTTTGGATTGGGGGGGGGGGGGCGGGTAGGATCCCCCTAAGCTGTACCCAAGTTTTTTTATCTAAAAATGCTCCTTTTTCCATGTACACAGTGACAGCACAGTACATTAAACGTTCTCAAAAGCCTCTGTCAACAGTTTTCGTTTGGGAAATAAGGGCTTGAAAATCGACAAATTTGTGCTAAAATATGCTATTATATTATATACCCCTGACTGTGGTTTATAATTGCGTATATTACCTTTTGATTGCTATATATAAATAACCATCTTCAGCTGTTTATAGCTGATTTATAGCCATTTTTTCGAATTTTTTTCAAAAATTTTCAGGAACATTGCAAAAAAAATTTGACAAAAATTTTGCATTTTTCACTTGGTTTTCGAACTGTCGACCAGCTTTACCCCCCCCCCCCCCAGATTTTTAGACTATCCCTTCCCCCACCTTTGGTTACCCCCAGCACTTTTTGGGGCCAAAAGTTAGCTAAATTGCCAAAAAATGTCATTGTCATTTTTTGAATATTTTTTCAAATTTTGGCTTAAAATCGGTTTGACACGGGGTAAAACGCCTAAAACGATAAAAACAAGCCTTTTTTTTCACGGGAAAGGCGTTAAAAAACTGAAACTTTTGCATTTATAGGCTATTTTTGAATTTTCTGAGGTCTGGAATTGGAGGGGTTTCGGGGGTATATGATAGGTGTAAGGTAAACCAAGCATCTTTTTTCGACCTCTCTCTCCAGAAATTTAGGGGGTGTCCCCCCCCAACTGGGGGGGGGCTGGTAGTCGAGGTGCTGAAATTGGCCACAAAATAGGCATTTAGGCAAAAATTTTGCAAAAATTTTCAAAAAGTCCAAATTTTTTGGCCTAAAGTACTTGTTATTGCGAGAAATACACGTTTTTAATAGTTTTATGGACTTTTTGACTGGGAAGACAGCCTTCTTTGAACTTAGAAACACCTGGACAATCAAGTTTTAGAGTTTAATACCACTGCCCAATGTTAAAATTACTTCACGATTCGATGTTTATTAGTATTACAAACGGCTGAAAATGCATTACGTAAAAACGGGAAAATTTTTTGAGGAGTTGGGGGGTCTCGAAAGGGTGGGGGGTCTCAGAGGGGGCCCCCCAGAAAATGTTGGGGGGGAGCCGCCCCCCACCCCAAATCTCCGTTACACCTATGGGGTATATACTCCCGTATCACATTTCGGGGGTCGACAAGTTTCCGAACTTTGCCCCCCCCCCGCAACCAAAATTTCCAGTGAAACTATGCCCCAACGCCCAACCTCCCCGCCTTACACACACCTATAAGCCGATGTTTCCCGAAACACCATGGCACCTACTATTTCCGGAAGCACCATAGTACAGTACACACCTACTGTATTCTGGAACACTACGATACACACTACTCATCATACGTAATGCTTTCTCCCCACATGGCTCTGAGTCAGAGCGCAAAGTGGCATGCCGTATAATGCGTATGCACAGTATAATGTCTTAGCGGCAAGATGTGTGAAGGACAATTTTGTAATGAAAAGCTTTATATACGTGCTAGTTATATGAAGGTCAAATATCGATAAATTATATTCTGACATACGCCAATATGAGCCTCCGTTGTAGGGTAGGCTCATATGTTAAGCCGTTGCAACTTGTTTTCCTTAATTTACAACCTCAACGCCACTCATATGCATTTTTGTGGCTACAGTTTCCGTTTTTGTACAACCTGCCTGAGAGTACTCATATGTATTTTACATGCGACGAAGGAGCATTTTTGGTTCTTGTCATAATAATCAGCACGTGTATAACTGTATTAAACTGAGCTTACTCTAGGGATTATTTCACGGGAGGGGCTTCTTGGGAGCCCACAACAGTACGAGGGGGCAAGAAATTTGGGAGGGGTCGAAAGTTCTTCGAAAAAAATATGCTCAAAAATTTATTAATTTATTATGGTAGGGAGGGGCCTACCGATAGAGACGTCGTGCGTTCGAATCACTGGCCAGCAGACTGGATCCGCTCACAGCGCCGCCTGAGCCTGAGTGTGGCTGATGATGAGATGAGGCAGTCGCGGCGGCAACGGCGGGTGGTTGATTATGTCTTCCTTCACTCCAACGTTTCATGCTGCTGTCCTCTGCAATATCCGCCACTGGAACTAAGATAGATAGATAGATATCTTCTGCTTCACTTTGCCCTTTGGGTTGTTGAAAATTCCGTGGGAGGTGGTGCGGCCAGCTAAAACAGATAAACAAAGATACACAGATTCAGTCCAGTAGCCCACGTGATGTGTCGGGATGGCCGAGTGGTCTAAGGCGCTGGTCAGAACTTCCGATCTTACGGTCGGTGGTTCGATCCCCGGAAGCCACAAAGCTTTCTTGACTCTAGCCAATCCAGCTATCCATTCTTAACTGGTAGGTAAATGGGTACCAACCACTACGGTGGGAAGGTAACTGGAGTCTGTGCAGAAGCGCTGGCCCCCCCTTCCATGGATGCAGTCATCATTTTGAGGTGACGCTCCTGGCTCTACGTGGTCAAATTTGTGTCAAATGAAAGTCCGAAGCGAACGGAACAACTTTTGTCTCAACGGCTGAGAGTCCGGGGATGAACACCGGCACCCCATGTCCTGTGGCAGGACGGAGATATTTCCTGGGGTAAACCTTTTACCTAACCCACGAACGTATACATAATTTCCTAATTCCAACAAACTACATCAGTATTATTAGTAACTACATTAACATAGTATATAACTAAACGAACAAACTACAAACTAATATTATGCCACGAATCTTTAGGCGTAGATTTTAGAGGCTTAGGCTAGGCGTAGCGATGTCCTCCTAAAGCTTTTTACCGCCCCACCAAGAAATATTGCTAGCAGAAAATTTTTTAAGCTGGAGTGAGAATTTTAACCACAGCACGTACATATGTAGCATAATATATACAAGGAAGTGATCGCAAAGACCTGTAGGCGGAACCCGCAGAAATGACTTTTTCCATTTTACGAAAACATTTGCAAAATTTAGAGGCCGTAATAATGTGCCTTCGTCGAAAAGCCTTTCTATATGTTCGATGAAAAACAATATATATGTATACATACATCAGGAGCGGATCCAGGGGGGAGCAGGGGCGCCACCGTCGCGATTTGAAGGTAGGAAAAATTAAGGAGAGAAAGAGGAAAAGGACAAAAAACCACAACAGTTTATGAAGAAAAAACTCGAAATGCATCCGATTGTTGGGAAAAATTACTATTTTTGACTAAAAAAGTGTTGTATTTTAAAAAATTTTCCCAGTTTTGAAAATTAAAAGAGTTAAAGATCCGAGAAGACCGATTTTATTGAAAAAACAAAAAATTTCTTCAACTTCTGTGGGGCTCCGCCCCCCAGACCCCTCCCCTTTGAAAAAATTTTACCGCCCCCCGTCATCGAATCCTGGATCCGCCAGTGATATATACACATACGTACGTCAGTCTAAGCTTAAAATCAAATTTTTGACATTTCACAATGAGGCGTGCCCGTCAATGGGGTCAAGTTGGGGCAAGCCACGAAAAGTATAGACAGGCTCAAATCCGACACCGACTCGTCACGTTTCGGTTCGAGTAAACAAAACAAACGTTTAATGTCCATCAGTAACTTACATGGCCTGTCAAAAATCGTTACATAAACATTGTATAAAATCTTCAAAAAATTCAGCCAAACAGAAGTGAGGAAAAACGATTGATCATTGAGAAACGAAGGAAGCCATTTGAAATGTGTTCAACGAATATGTCAAGATGGAATATTAGAAGAATCGGTCGGAAATAATATGCGCAGAAACGAAGCTTGCCTAAATATGTAAGTACGTATAAGATGGAGTTGGAGTACGGAGTATGGAGTACGTGCAGTTCAACGACCGGCAATCATAGCATGCATAGGTGTGTGTAAGGCGGGGAGGGGTTGGGCGTTAGGGGCATAGTTTCACTGGAAATTTTGGTTGCGGGGGGGGGCAAAGTTCGGAAACTTGGTAGTCGACCCCCGAAATGTGATACGGGAGTATATACCCCATAGGTGTAACGGAGATTTGGGGTGGGGGGCGGCTCCCCCCCCCAACATTTTCTGGGGGGGCCCCCTCTGGAGACCCCCCCACCCTTTCCCGAGACCCCCCCAACGCTCCTCCAAAAAAATTTTTCAATTTTTATGTCAAAAATCGCATTTTCAGCCGTTTGTAATACTAATAAACATCGAATCAATGAAGTAATTTTTAATATTAGACAGTGGTAGTTTAAACTCTAAAACTTGATTGTCCAGGTGTTTCTAAGTTCAAAAGAAGGCTAATCTTCAGTCAAAAAGTCCATAAAACTTATTAAAACGTATTTCTCGCAATAATAGTACTTAGGCCAAAAATTTGGACTTTTGAAAATTTTTGCAAAATTTACCCTAAAATACCCTATTTTTTGGCCAATTTTCGAGCCTTCGGCGCGACTAACAGCCCCCCCCAGTTGGGGGACGTCCCCCCCCCCCTAAAAATTTCTGGAGGGGGGGGGGGTTGAAAAGATGCTTGGGACACCATATCTAATATATACCCCCCCGAAACCCCCCCAATTCAGACCCTTTCTCAGAAAATTCAAAAAATAGACTAAAAAAATGCAAAATTTGCTGTTTTTTAACGCTTTTTCCGTGAAAACAAGGCTTGTTTTTATCGTTTTAGGCGTTTTTACCCCGAGTCAAACCGATTTTAAGCCAAAATTTGAAAGAATTTTCAAAAAATGACAATGACATTTTTTTGGCAATTTAGCTAACTTTTTGTGCCCCAAAAAGCATGCTGGGGGGTAACCAAAGGTGGGGGAAGGGATAGTCTAAAATCTGGGGGGGGGTAAAAAGCTGGTCGAAAAATCTTGAAAACTACAAAAAAAAATGCAAAAATTTTTGTCAAATTTTTTTGTAAATTTCCTGAAAATTTTTGAAAAATTCGAAAAATATAAATATAAATCAGCTAATAAACAGCATGAAGATGTGATATTTAACAGCTGATAAATTTATAGCAATCAAAAGTGGTAATACATGCAACTATAAACAACAGTCAGGGGTATATAACATAATAGCATATTTTCAGCACAAATTTGTCGATTTTCAAGTTAAGTCTTTATTTCCCAAACAAAAACTTTGCTGACAGAGGCTTTTGAGAAAAATTAATGAGCCGTACTGTGTACATGGAAAAAGGAGTATTTTTAGATAATAAAAACTTGGGTACAGCTTAGGGGATCCTACCCGGCCCCCCCCCCCCCCAATCCAAACAGGTGGCATCATAGCGGCGGTGTAACGGAGATTTGGGGTGGGGGGGAGGCTCCCCCCCACCCCTTTCTGGGAAAACCCTCCGAGACCCCCAACCCCCCCCCCCAAATTTTTCATTTTTTATACCAAAAATCGCATTTTCAGCCGTTTCTAATGCCAAAAAAATATTCAACCATGAAGTAATTAGTTTGTACCGCCCTATTAGCATGACAAGATCTGAAGTATCTCAGAAATTCTACACGATTTATGCACAGCTGATCTCATGTAGGAATTGATTTTTGCACAGCTGCGGTTCGATTATAATTCGAATTTCAAATTTTCAATTTTGGGCGGTGTCAGCTAAATGATAGCACCGCCCAAACATTTTTGTGTGCTCTTTTTAGCGGGTTAAAAAGTATTTACGAATTAGGCACACACAATATACCGCTTGTATGAATTTTGCAGACGTCCAAATCGCTTTGTGTCAAATGCTGTTTCTTCTTTATAATACTGGAAATTTTACAACATTTTCTCATTACAGTGTATGTAGTCGTTCTAGAGATAGCTATGGTACGAGCTCGAAATTGAGCCCAAGTCAGCTGAAACATTTAGGTGTAGTAAGGCGGGTGGGGTCAGTAGCGGCGCCAGGATTTTTACAAATTGGTTTTAACTACCAAAACATCCGGCGACTTTTTTTGCATCATCAAAAATTTTTTGCCAAATTTTATGTTTGATTTTAGCCTTCCTTTCCCAAAAAATTTCGAAAATTTTAACAACAATTCTCCGATTTTTAGCAAAATTTGCCGATTCTTTTAAAAATTTCTTAAAAACCCTCAAATCATGCATATAAACAGCTGAAAAATTTTTCAAGGTGGGGGCCCGACACCCCAATGGGAGGGCCCAAATCGCAAAGGGGGGCTCCGGCCCCCCCCCCTGGCGCCGCCACTGGGTGGGGGGCTGGGGGCCGCAGTATAGGTGGGGGCGATAAGGGTGGGTCGGGTATTTGGGTTGGGCCCCCTCTCCCGGAATTTTTGGGGGGAACACCTTATGACCCCCTTTACCTCCCCACGACCCCCCAACCTCCCCCAAAATTTTCTATTTTTATGCCAAAAATCGCATTTTCAGCCATTGCTTATGCCGAAAAACATGAAGGTCATCAAGCAAATTTTAATTCCTTAGAGATAGTGTTTTTAAAACTCTCGCAAACTTGATTGCCAATATGTTTCTGAGTCTAGTGATAAGGTCAATATTCGAGCCTAGAAGTCCAAAAACCTGTTATAAACGTGTCTCTCGCGATAATAAATACGTCCGTGAAGCCATAAAATTTGGACTTTTTTTGAAAAATTTTGTAAAATTTACCCCTGAAAATGTTCAATTTTTGGCCAATTTTCGCGCCTTCGACGGGGATTTCCCCCCCCCCCCCGCCGGGGGGGGGGGGGGCCGGGGCCCCCCAAAAATTTCTGGGGGGGGCCGGGGGAAAAAATGCTCCCAAACCCCCCCCCCAAATTAACACTTATGTCTAACACCGTTTAAGGGGGGGGGGGGGGGGTTGGGGGGTATCACCCCCAGCCATTTTTTCAACCCCCCCCCCAGGAATTTTTTGGGGGGGGGTCGTCCCCCCCCCCCCCCCAAAACCGGGGGGGGGGGGGTAGTCGCGTCGAAGGCGCGAAAAACGGCCAAAAATTGGGTATTTTTAGAGGGAATTTTTAGAAAAATTTTCAAAAATGTCCAAATTTTTGGCTTAAAGTGTCTGTTATTGCGGAGAGGAATACACATTTTTAACTGTATTATGAACTTTCTGACTCATTATTGTTCCTATTTTGGACTTTGGACACATGTTGGTAAATGGCAATCAAGTTTTCGAGTTTAAAAACCATGTTCAATGTCAAAATCACTTACAGTTGAATGTGCTCAATGGCATTAGAAACGGCTGAAAATGCGATTTTTGGCATAAAAATTCGAAAAATGTTTTTGGGGGAGGGGTTGGGGGGTCCTACAGGTGGGGGTTGGGGGGTCCTGGGGGGGTGGGGGGGTCTCCAGAGGAGACCCCCTCAAAAAAGTTGGGGGGAGGAGGAGCCCCCCCCACCCCAAATTCCGTTACACCTATGGTGGGGGGCATAGGTGGCGGGGTGGGGGGTTGGGGGGTAGCCCCCCAAGCCTTCTTTCAACCCTCCCCAAAAAACTTTTCCGGGACGTCCCCCCCTAACTGGGGGGGGTGAGCCGAAGGCGCGAAAAATGGCCAAAAATTGGGCAGGTTTTTTGGGGTAAATTTTGAAAAATTTTCAAAATGTCCAAATTTTTGGCTTAAACTGTTTATTATTATGAGAAATACACGTTTTTAACTGTATTATGGATCTTATGACTCAATATTGTCTTAATTTTGGACTTGGAAACATGTTGGCAATCAAGTTTTGGAGTTTAAAACCACTGTCTAATGTTAAAATTACTTTATGGTTAGATGTTTTTTATCATTAGAAACGGCTGAAAATGCGATTTTTGGCATAAAACATGAAAAATTTTTTGGGGGAGGGTTGGGGGGGGTTGGGGGGGGGGTCGCCAGAGGGGGCCCCCCCCAGAAAATGTGGGGGGGGAGCCTCTCCCACCCCAAAACACCGTTACACCTAGGGTGGGGGGGAGCATAAGTGTTCCTGGTGGGGGGACCCACCCACCCCCCAAGTAGACAAGGCCCAACCCACCCTCGAAATTTTGGAGGTGGCACTTACCCCAATTAAGAAAACGGAATTTTTCGCAAAATTGTAGTAGTTTCTTCGACGAAATCGGTTGTAATTTTGCTGATGTTTGGTTGTCAATAGAGATTTTGAACAATCGCTGTTTTGTCTTAAATTTTAGACAAATACTTTACTCACCAAATTCGATTGTCCACACCCAACCCAAAGGTGTAATGGAAATTTGGGGTCTGGGGCTTATTTTACTGGGGGCGGCCCCCCCCCCCCCCACTTTTCGGGTCCCCCCCCCCACCCGAGCACCCTCCTCCCCCACTCACTATAGGGTGCCCAGAAAATGACCAAATTTTGGATTTTTTGTCAAAATTTTCAAAAATTGGTATTTGGTATTATAAACTTCTGAAAGTGCGATTTTTGGCAGAAAAATAGAAAAATTGTTTTGGGGAGTGTTGGGGGGAGCCTCCCCCACCCCAAATTTCCATTACACCTTTGGGTGGGGATTGGAAAATCGAATTTGGGGAGGAAAGTATTTGTCAAAAATTTAAGAAAAAACAGTGATTGTTAAAAATTTCTATTTACAACCAAACATCAGCAAAATTACAACCGATTTCGTCGAAGAAACTACAATTTTTGCGAAAAATTCGGAATTTTTCTTAATTTTGAGCCAAAATTTTGAAAATTTTGGGAGGTCGGGTCTCGGTCTGCCAAATTTGGGTTTGGTGGGGTTTGCGATTTGGCCATTTGGGGTGGGGTCTGGCTCCAAAATTGAGGTGGGTCGGGCCTTGTCTATTTGGGGGGTGGGTGGGTCCCCCCACCAGGAACACCTATGCTCCCCCCACCCAGTGGCGGCGCCAGGGGGGGAGGCCGGGGCCCCCCTTTGCGATTTGGGCCCTCCCATTGGGGTGTCGGGCCCCCACCTTGAAAAATTTTTCAGCTGTTTATATATATGCATGATTTGAGTGTATTTAAGAAATTTTTAAAAAACTCGGCAAATTTTGCTAAAAATCGGAGAATTGTTACAAAATTTGAGAATTTTTGGGAAAGGAAGGTAAATTAGCTAAAAATTGGCAAAAATTTTGGATTTCCTGAAAAGGTCGCCGGATGCTTGGGTCGGGCCCCCCCCCTTCAAAAACTTGCGCCGCTACCACCTGCCTTACTATGACCTAAATGTTTTATTTGACTTGGGCTCAATTCGAGCTCGTACATAGCTAAATTCAGAAACGACCATACACTGTGTCGAAAATGCTGAAATTGCCAGTACTATAAAGAAGAGACAGTACGACACAAAGGATTTGAATGTCTGCAAAAATTATACCAGCTGTATATTGTGTGTGCCTAATTCGTAAATACTTTTTAACCTTAAAATGAGCACAAAATGTTTGCAGTTAGTATTTAGCTGACACCGCCCAAAATTGAAAATTTGAAATTCTAATTGTAATCGAAACCGCACAAAAATCACCTACATGAATTGTAGCTGTACAAACGGCTATATAATTCCTGAATACTTCAGATCTTGTCGTGCTACATGGGCGGTGCAAACTAAATGATGGTATTAGACAGTGGTTTTAAACTAGCAAACTTGATTGCCAACATGTTTCCAAGTAAAAAATAATGTCAATATTGAGTCAGAATGTCCATAATACAGTTAAAAACGTGTATTTCTCATAATAATAAACTTGTTTAAGCCAAAAATTTAGACATTTTTGAAAATTTTTTCAAAATTTACCCTAAAAATACCCAAATTTTGGCCATGTTTCGCGCCTTCGGCTTTCGCCATGTAATATTTCGTTGAATAATTAATAACAGGTACGGAATTTAAGACGTTTTACGGAATCAATTCTTAAATGTATTAGAGTTGTATATAATTTTTCTTTTATATAGATATTTATATAGAAAATGGACAAGTTTAAATTGTCTCCAGAAAAAAGATTCGTGTTGAGAAGTATCAGAACGCAGCCTTGAGAAAATTGAAACATTTTTAAAAACAAGAGTACGACAACTATAAAATTAATTACAGTCTTACATGCTGTAAGGAGAAATCGTGGAGTTCACAGAAAATTATACTTTGAATTTTGTTAGCACCTTCAAAGCTTGCAAAATACTGCTCCGGGTAGCCGGAGCTCCGGAGCAAAAGCCCGCTCCGGAGCACCGAAAATCGGAGCTCCGGCGCACATCAACTAATAACCACGCCGAGCCCGGACCCGCCCTCCCCCCAAGAATTTGGACCTCAGAAATTTCAAAAAATGGCCAAAAAATGCAAATTTGTATAATTTTAACCCTTTTTACTTCCTTTACGTAGTACGTACGTATATATTATAAGGCTTGTTTTTAACGTTTTAGGAGATTCTACAGCGTGGGGGCAGTGGCGGCGCCACGCCAGGGCTGGCATTTTTTGGGGGGGGGCCCCCACTTTTCGGGTCCCCCCTCCATTTTTCGGAGCCCCCCCCCCCCCCACTTTTCGGCAAGCCCCACCTGCTTTTTTTGGGGGTCGCCCAAAAGTGCCAAAAAATTAGGTTTTTGAGATCAAATTTTCGAAATATTTTCTCAATTTTTAGCTAATTTAGGATCAAGTGCTTTAACCCCTAATTTATGGACTTATAAGCTCATTTTAAACTTAAAAACAGCGATTTTTTTCGTTTTAACCTTAAAAATGCTAATTTTTCGCAAAAACGTTCGGTATATTTTTACCTTTGGCTCGCCGCCCCCACTTCCCCCTCCCTAGAGGGGAGGGGCGACGCCCCCCACTTTGAAAACCCTAAAAATGTAGTATAAGGATTACCTCCGCGATTACGATTATTAATTCCAGCATGGGGGCCCGGGTCCCCCCTTTGCGATCTGGGCCCCTTCGTTTGGGGTGTCGGGCCCCTCATAGATAACTTTTCAGCTGTTTATATGCATAGGTTAAATGTTTTAAGAAATTTTTTTAAAAATTCGGCAAATTTTTGCTAAAATCGTAGACTTTTTAGCTAAAACTTGAGAATTTTTTGGAAAATGAAGGTAAAATTTGCTAAAATTTTGCAAAAATTTTGGGTTTCCCAAAAAAAGGTCGCCGGACTTTTGAGTCGGGCCCCCCTCCCCTTCAAAAACTCCCTGAGCCGCTCCTGCGTTGGGGATCTCACAGGGCTATTTGTGGTCTGGTATTCTTACATTTAGGTATGAGTTCAGGCGGTGAGAATTCTGACAATGAGTCCCGTTCACCTCCTCCTGCCGCCCCGCAGCAGCTGGTTGACGGCGGAGGATCGCCTGCAGCTTTTGAGATGGCTCCTCCTCCTGAAAGTCCCCCACCGGCCTCTTCCAGTTCTGCCAGCTCTCCAGGCAGTTCTGGAGGCTCCCCTGCTCCCCAGGAGGAAGATGAAGAAGGGGGCGTCACTCAGTCTCCCCCACCCGGCTCCCCAGAGGCTGAGGATACCGCCCCCACACCAGGGACTGCTTCTACTTCAGCCCCTCTCCAGGAGACTGATGGAGATATGGATATGCCCCCTTCTCAGTCAGCTGAGGATGATCCCAGCAGTTTGATTATGGCGCCGTCGGTATCGACGGATACTGCGGATACTGCCCCCGGAGAGAATACTCGCCCGGACGCTTCGCCGCTGTTTGACAGCGGAGATG
The DNA here is from genome assembly GCA_030248195.1 of Trissonchulus latispiculum. NCBI lineage: Eukaryota > Metazoa > Nematoda > Enoplea > Enoplida > Ironidae > Trissonchulus > Trissonchulus latispiculum. The sequence goes on along the minus strand of JASAND010007397.1, from coordinate 35,414 downwards.
AGTCGGATGACCCGGTCTTGTAAGTATAAAACTGGCTTTTTCCTACCGGGGGTGGGGGCGCCCCCCCCAGACTTGGGTCGCCCCCCCCCAGAATCGCCCCCCCCCCCAGGATTCGGGCCTTCCCCCCCCAGAACTCTAAAATGCCCGGAAAAATAGGGTTTTGAGGGTAAATTTTGAAAAATTTTTCCGGCTTCGCCGGATTTTTACTCATTTTTAAGCATTTTTTAACTATTTTAAGCTTAATTTAAGTGAAAAATAGTTAATTTTTTAGCTTAGCAGCAAAAAAATAGCTATTTTTAGGCATTTTTGAAAAATTTTTCTTCCCCCCCCCAGAAATCCGAGCCCCCTCCCAGATCTGGGGGGGGGGGGACCCCCCCCCCGACTTCCCCCCCCCCCAGAAATTTTTGCCTAGGAAAAAGCCAGTAAAACAGTGTATTAAGTACAAATTTTAAAATTTTATTTTGATTTGAATTTTGGATATGTTATTTACGTATCGGTATTGGTAAAGTGGTGCAGTTCAATTATATTCCCTACATCACAGAACTTAAATTAAGCACTAAAGAACAGAGCAACAAAATGCAATAAGTTTTATTCCGGTTTCTCTGATTTGATGTCTCATAAGGGGGTTTTGTAGGCGTAATAACTAGAGATAGAAAAATTTTTGCCAATGAAAACCATATATATTTTTGGAGTACACAACAAAAATAAGCCGATAGGCTAGTTTTTATGCTTCCCGGGGGTAGAAAAAATTTTTGGCTGGGGTCCAAAGTCGGTCAAAACGCTAAAATGACCCAAAAGTATGCTTAACATTAGCCGTAATAAGTCAGATTGCGCTATACATGGGGCTAAACTAATTACTTGGCGTAATGCTAGACATGTTGGGGTTGTAAAATCTTGAATTCGCTTTCCGATAAGTTCCACCATTTTTGGGTACTGGCCGGCCAAAGTTGGTGAATTTTGGGTCCGACTTTGAACTTAGTTTTTTCGCTTATTTTTCAAGATAGACTTCTCAAATCTTGCATATAAAGGTTTTCGGGGGCGGAGAATCTATTCCCGTCATCAGTTTTGCTGCGCCATTCACCCGATTTGGGCTGGTTCCACTTGACCGTCCGAGGGGTCAGGTCGGAAACCGATTCCTGGAGGTCCATAGTAGGCTTTACTTGGCCTCTCCAAACTTTGTCTATAGGGGTTTTCTGGTGCGCCCAGCTCATTCCCGGTGTCCGTTTTGCCGTCCGACCCACCCATCTTGCTGGGCTGGTTCCACTTTGCCGTCTGGAGGGTCCGGTCAGTACCGACTTCCGGGAACATCATATAGGACTGTACTTAGCCTTTCAAAACTTTGTCCATAGGGGTTTTCTGGTGCGCCCAGCTCATTCCCGGTGTCCGTTTTGCCGTCCGACCCACCCATCTCTGGCTTATTTTTACTGTGGGGGGGGGGTGGGGGGGGCGCCCCCCCCCCACTCGGCAACCTCCCCCCCCCATTCGAGGTTCCCCACATAAGCCAAAAATTGCCAGATTTCACCACTTTTACCATAAATTTTCAAAAAATTTTCCGGCTTCGCCGGTATTTTAACGAAATTTTCGCTATTTTAGCGTAAAAAACACCTAAAATTAGTCATTTTATAGCGATTTTTGGCAATTTTTACACAAAAAACGTAAAAATTTGCAAAATTTTTTCCAAAAATATGCCCCCCCACTTTTGGTGAGCCCCCCCCATCGATGGGGGGGCAACTTTGAGCCCACCCCCCATATCGCCCCTCCCCCATAAATTTTAAATAAGCCAGCATCTTGCTGGGCTGGTTCCACTTTGCCGTCTGGACGGTCCGGTCAGTACCGACTTCCGGGAACATCATATAGGACTGTACTTAGCCTCTCAAAACTTTGTCCATAGGGGTTTTCTGGTGCGCCCAGCTCATTCCCGGTGTCCGTTTTGCCGTCCGACCCACCCATTTTGTTGAGCTGGTTCCACTTTGCCGTTTGAAGGGTCAAACGGGTAGGGGGGGTCAAGTGGTCAAAAATAAAATTTTTCAAAAGTGGTCAAAATTGGTATCAAATGACAGCCCTAAGTGAGCTGAGCAACTTTCGTCATAGAAGCGTATGCTCAAAGTGGCTGTGGTGGGGTGGGGTGGGTACTTAGGCGATTTTCGGTCAAAAATGAAATTTTTAAAAAGTGGTCAAATTTGGTACCAAATGAAAGCCCTAAGCGAGCTGAGCAACTTTTATCATAGAACTGCATGCTCAAAGTGGTTGTAGAGTGCTGTGCTGGGGTGGGGGGGACTTGGCGATTTTCGGTCAAAAATGAAATTTTTCAAAACTGGTCAAATTTGTTACCAAATGAAAGCCCTGAGCGAGCTGAGCAACATTTGTCATAGAACTGCATGCTCAAAGTGGTTGTGGAGTGCTGTGGTTGGTTTGCTTGCTACCGTTGAAAGATATCTATACATATATACCTTCATGAGCATACATACATATATAAAATAATAGAAAACAAGAACAAACAGTGCTCCTTCGTCGCATGTAAAATACATATGAGTCTTCGTAGGCAGGTTGTACATGAACAAAAACTAGCCTGTGAAATACATATGAGTTCCGTAGGGAGGTTGTAAATTAAGGAAAACAAGTTGCAACCGCTTAACATATGAGCCTGTCCTACAACGAGGCTCATATTGGCGTCACTGTGCATTCCACATTAAAGCCTCATTAAAGAACCTCAGCTTCATCCGTTATATCCTTCATATAGCCGTTTTACTTAATGTTTAAAGTTTAATTGGCACTGCATTTGATTTTCTGAACAACCACGTATACAGCTTTTTTCAAGTTGGTTAAATTGCATAAAGTTGAAATACAGTTTGATCATAAGTGCATGTAATGATCATAATTGTAATTTGTCGTCAAAGTATCATTATCATCACAACGCCAATATGAGCCTCGTTATAGGGGAGGCTCATATGGTTCGCGGTTGCAGCTTGTCTTCATTCTTTTACAACCCCACTCCACTCATATGTATTTTACAGGGTGGATCTTGTCTTCTGCTATTATACAACCTGCCTCCTGGGGACTCATATGTATTTTACATGCGACGAAGGAGCATTTTTGTTATCTTGGATATATCATAGGGGTCGCGGCAGCGACCCCTATAATATGTGTGAAAAGTGGCTGGAGACAGTGTAAAATAAGCTGCGCAGAAGCTGCGCAAAATCCTGCGCAGATCCTGCGCAGATTTCATGCGCAAATTGTAGAGCACATCGAGTTTAGTATGTCTGTGAAGTTTCAGCCCCGTATCACTTACCGTTAAAAAGTTGCGCCCCGGACCGGTTATGGCGGCGATGTTTTTTTTCCGGTTTCTCCTATTTGATGGTTGTATTGTACATAATGTTCGCCGCTTTCACGTGATCTGCAGCGGTGGGTCAACCTAAAGGGCTATAGGGTCTAGTAGTACCCTCTAAAGAATTTAAGAATCACAACTTTTTTTGCGCCGCAGCTGCGCGACAGCGCCGCAGTGGCGCCGCAAAGTCGGCTCATAGCGAAAAGTGACCATTTTTGTGGTCGTCGCTCAGGTCGAACGTTACGAGCTGGAGCTGATTTCTTTTTATATTCAGAAATTACATATATTGAACTAACTAACGGTCCAGGTTGCGTTTCTCTATCACTTCCCTAGCGACCACAGTGGCCCGTCAAAGATGGCGAAAATTCGAAAAATGAAAAATCGAAATTTCTCGCTATCTATTCAACTTTAAAAGCTCAAATCTTCCATACACTGGTTTTCTGGCACGGAGAATCGATTCCCGCAGTCAGTTTTACTGTCAGACCCACCCATCTTGCTGGGCTGGTTCCACTTTGCCGTCGGGAGGGTCAAGTCGGAAACCGCTTCCTGGAGGTCCATAGTAGGCTCTACCTGGCCTCTCAAAACTTTGTCTATAGGGGTTTTCTGGTGTGCCCAGCTCATTCCCGGTATCCGTTTTGCCGTCCGACGTGTCTATGTTGCTGGGCTGGTTCTACTTTGCAGTCTGGAGGGTCAAGTCGGAAACCGCTTCCTGGAGGTCCATAGTAGGCTCTACCTGGCCTCTCAAAACTTTGTCTATAGGGGTTTTCTGGTGTGCCCAGCTCATTCCCGGTATTCGTTTTGCCGTCCGACGTACCTATTTTGCTGGGCTGGTTCTACTTTGCCGTTTGAAGGGTCAGTCGGGTGGGAGGGTCAAATGGTCGAAAATAAAGTTTCTCAAAAGTGGTCAAATTTGGTATCAAATGAAAGCCCTAAGTGAGCTGAGCAACTTTTGTCATAGAACTGCATACCCAAAGTGGCTGTAGAGTCCTGTGGTGGGGTGGGGTGGGGGCTTAGGCGATTTTGGGTCAAAAATAAAATTTTTCAAAAGTGGTAAAATTTGATATCAAATGAAAGCCCTAGTGAGCTGAGCAACTTTTGCCATAGAACTGCACACCCAAAGTGGCTGTAGAGTGCTGTGGTGGGGTGGGGTGCGGACTTAGGCGATTTTGGGTCAAAAATAAAATTTTTCAAAAGTGGTAAAATTTGATATCAAATGAAAGCCCTAAGTGAGCTGAGCAACTTTTGTCATAGAACTGCATACCCAAAGTGGCTGTAGAGTGCTGTGGTGGGGTGGGGTGGGGGCTTAGGCGATTTTGGGTCAAAAATAAAATTTTTCAAAAGTGGTAAAATTTGATATCAAATGAAAGCCCTAAGTGAGCTGAGCAACTTTTGCCATAGAACTGCACACCCAAAGTGGCTGTAGAGTGCTGTGGTGGGGTGGGGTGGGGACTTAGGCGATTTTGGGTCAAAAATAAAATTTTTCAAAAGTGGTCAAATTTGGTGTCAAATGAAAACCCGAAGCGAACAGAAGAACTTTCGCCATGGAACCATCCACCAAAAGTTGCTGTGTCGGATTTATGCCTTTACTTTCTCAACCGGAATTTAAAGATAGACATAGGCCCAACACACATATTATCCCCTTTTGTGCGGAGCATTTTTGTTACTTGTATATATATACTTAATGTTTTTGTAATGTTCGTTAATTTTTTGGTTCTGTTCTCAGAGCTCATCGTAGACCATCGTTTGGGCAAAGTTCTGGCCCGGCTGGTGGTGATAGTGATGACGATGCGGCCAAAAATGATCTAACCATTGACGATTTTGACCGCGGTATATATAGGTTTCCATTTTCTAGTGTGTGTAATGTGTTGTATGTAAGTATAATTTAAGCCTAATTTTCTCAAGAATTGTGTGAACTTTGTTAAAATCCTTTGCGAATTTCGCTAAACTTTAGCGAACTCTGCGAACGCAGCAAGAAACTTTGGCGGACGTGGAGAAACCACACAACTTAGCAGAACTTCTCTAATTGTGGCGAAATGATGCTAGCTCTGCGAAGATTGCGGAGTTCGCTCACTTCCCAAAACGTTATATAACTCTGTTTTGAGCTATGTATATATATATACTGTAGTCGATCCTGCATTGCGTGGTTTAAGTTTGGTATATATGGAATTTGGTTAGATTTTGTTAGATATACAACTGGTTAGCTTCATACACAGTCTGTGGCACATTACTCTTGTCATTGCTAAATCTGTGGTTTAGTGATTTTCTCGCTCATCTACAGTATAATGTAGCATATCATAATCGTACGTATGTTCGTATATATGAGAATAGGAAAATATCAAAACGTGGACACCCAGAAATCTAACCAACCTTAATCACGCGACCGGTTTCGGAACCGACGTGGTCCCTCTCTCTCTAGTTGCAGGCTCATCGCATGGCATATGAGTCAGGACCACCGGCTAGGCCAGAAGTCCCGCCACCTCCAAAAACCCAGCCACATGGCGGGGTTCCCTGACCAGGATATCCAGGGAGGGGGCCGTTCCCAGGGTTTGCAGTCTGTAGGTAGCAAGGCCCGGGCACCTGATGATTAAGTGGTGAAGGTCATCGTCCTCTTCACCACATCTTGGGCAATGTGGAGAGTCCTCCTTCCCAATCCGGAAACGGTAGGCTGCAAGTAAACTACAGTGCCCACCTGATCTGAGTTGGGAGAGGATATGTTTCTGCTTTTTTGTGAGGCCACTTTCCCTCTCTTCACTGACGGGCTGCAGGGTAGGATTGATTTCCTTGATGAGTGCATGTTCGATGCCGGTTCTCCAGCCTTCATTGGTCCTGCGGTTCACATAGGTCCGTAGAGTGGCCACATCCACAGGGGCAGCTTGTTGGTCCATGGTTGCAGCTTCTTTGGCGGCGACATCGGCTAGTTCATTTCCCTCGATTCCGCTGTGTCCAGGGACCCACTGGAATGAAACTTTTCCATCCACTTGGAATAACAATTCCCAGACGTTGGCCTCCAGTTCACCAGTTGATCTCCCAGGGCCGCCCTGGAGCTTCTGTAGGGCAGATTTTGAATCAGTTAGGATGGTTAGTGGTGGAGCCATTGTATCTTCCAGTGACCGTTCATGGTACCAGTCCAGTACCATAGCTATCGCCTTCATTTCTGCCCGATAGCTCGAGCACAGCTGTCCAGCTGGTTTCTTCAGCCGCACATGCGATCCATCGGTCAGTACTATGTGGGCACCAGATCCTCCGTTTTTGACCCCTCCGTGTGCAGATCCATCTGAGTACGCCAAAATGTTTCTCTGCGAGGGTTCCCAGCCACTGTCCCAACTGAGGCTGATATTGACATTCACTCCGGGCTCCCACGGTGGCTTGGGAGGCAGAGTAGGGACCGGTTCCTTGGGGACGGCGGCAATTTCCTGGATATAGGCATGTTCCTTGGCAAATTCACGCCAGGATTTTACCGATTTCAAACGTTGCCTTTGTGTAGTCGTAGCCGCCGCCTTCCTTGGATTGGAGTCTTGTAGTGTTGCTGACGCCAAGTAGGAGCAGAGTGATTTTCTTTCATGACAATCTTCATTGGTTGCAAGCTGGACTCCAGCAGCGCCCCGTCAGTCGGGGCAGTGGCGGTACAGCCAGAGATCAGCCGAGCTGCTCTACTGTTGACCACCTCTAATTGTTGGAAGTTCGTTTTAGCCACCGAAGGTCCCCATGCCGCTATTCCATACTCAGCCACAGACCGAACATAGGCCAGGTAGACCGTACGCAGACTTGGTTTTGCCATTCCCCATGACCTTCCGGACATACAGCTGAGGATTTTGAGTCGGGATTTCATTTTTTCCACCAGGCTTGCAATATGTTGACGGAAGGTTAGTCGTCTGTCGAACACGATGCCAAGGAATCGCGGCGATGGATTGAAATTGATTGTTTCTGGTCCGTACATCGTGTGGAGCGTGGACTTTGCCTGGTGTGGATCTGTTGTGAAGAGGGTTGTTTCGCACTTGCTAACATTGACCGTCATCTTCTATTTTTCCGCCCAGAGTCTGATAGCATCTATTGCCTGTTGTAGGGATCGTTCCGCTGTTCCGATCTTCTGATGACTAACCCAGACGGCCAGATCATCACGGCTGTTCCTTTCTGCGCAATCTAGCTTTGATAATCCGCTTTCGTTTTCGTTCTGGCTTTCTTTCTTTTATCTAGCTTGTTCTTGCATATTCCTTACTGAATATTTCTGCCCGGTCCTTATCCCGGGCATAGATCTTTCCATTTGCTGCCAGTGCTGTGGAGTTGTTCTTCCAGTTTCTTCCATCCATTGACCTGATAGCTGACCATACTCGGTTTGGATCACTGCGAGCAGAAAGTTTGGATGCCATTTGGTGCCACCAATCATTTTTCTTCTTAGTGATTAGGTTGGCAGTATCATTGTTGATTTTGATCCAGGCTTCTCTGTTCACCTCACTTCGACTAGCCAGAGCTCTGGCTTCCCTTCTTCGTTTGATTGCTTCTTCTACTTCACCATCCCACCAGGGCTTGGCGTGTTTTCGTCTGCCACGTGGGATAGAGTGCTGTGCTGCAGTCAGGATGGCGGAGGACAGGAGTCGGTTGGCTTCGTGCACGTTTGTTGACAGGTGAATTCGGCATTTTCCAAGTTCGTCGTCCAGCATCCTACCAAATTTTTCCCAGTCTGCCTTTTCATGGGCCCACTTAGGTGGTAGCTTGGGCGGTGGGCAGAAAGGTTGATGCAAGTTTATTTCCATTAGGATGGGCAGATGGTCAGATCCCATATCGTTGAGAACAGTCCACCTGATTCTTCCGTCAAGGCTGGCGTGGTAGATAGATAGGTCCGGCGCCCCGTCGCTACCAGTTCTATAGTCTTTCGTGGTAGGCTGCCCATCGTTTGCCAGCATCATTTCTGATCCAGCAACCCAATCTTCTATTTGGTTTCCTCTTCTGTTTGCGGCTACTCTGCTGTCCCATGACATCGCATGGGCATTGAAGTCGCCAACAATACAGGAAGTTGGCGTTTGCGGGAGGGCTTCAGGATCAAAGTTATCTACCCTGTTGTCGTCAACAGCCTGACGGATTGGGGGGCAGTATACGTTGGTGAGCTGGATTTCGGTGGATTTTCGGCCATTTGGTACAAATATAGTGGTAGTCAGCGCTTCAGTGATTTGGTCGTTTGGGGCCAGGGCAGTCGTTGGCGAGATTCTGTAGGCAATGCCGTTCCTGACGGCAGTGAGGAGTCCTCCTCCAGGAGCTGCGACATTCCGGTCCTGCCGGAAGCGTTGCCGGTCTTTGGTTTCGACTGAGTACCCTGATAGGTTAGGTTGTTTGCCATAGAGTCTCGTTTCCTGGAGGGCTATCACGTGGATTGGAGTTCCTGCCTTATCCTGGTCACTGAGAAATTTTTCTAGCTCCAGTTTTCTTCTGCTGAAACTACTGACATTCCACTGAAGTATTCGTACTGTGGACCGGTTAGGTGGTCGGTTGGCGGGCTGGACCGTGGGAATCACAAGGGGCGCCGTTTTCACCAGTCTGGGAGAATGATTTGGGGGGGCTGTTGCAGCCGTGGTACTGGGAGATGTTGCTGGGCACTATTGGCAGGTCCACTGCCCCGGGGAAAGGCATTTGATTTCGTCCAGGCTCAGGTTAGCACACATACGGTGGAACCACATACTGCACATTTTGCACTGAACGCTCCAGACAGAGCGCGGCACATTGCGGTGGCACCGTCCACATGGCCACTGCGGCACCGCATCGGTCAGTGTTGTCCTTGGGCCCGGGTTAGGGTGTATGTCTCCGGCAATGAGAAGCAGCAACAGGATTACTAACAAGTTCGCTGCTTTGTGTGGTCGTGGTCCCTTCATCAGGCGACTCCTGGCTATCACTCGCTGCAAAGGTTCCTGGGGGGCTATAGGATTCCGTATTCGAATGGGAGGGCAGGCTGAAAGTTCGGGGGATAGGGGGCACGTTGGACACTTCCGGGAGGAAGGGGGGCCTGGGAAGGCTGGGGGGCGCTCCTGTGTTCAGTAGAATGGATGCTAACAATGTCAGACTCGGAAGGTGGGGACTTGTTGAAACGAAGGATATGTTCCCAATTTAAATTGAGAGGATAGTCCGTACAAAGTTGGCTAATCCACCGTTTTTCTTTCTTCTTTCTGATGTTTTCATCTGTTGCACAGTCGATCACAGACACCAATAAATCAGTTAAATCTTGACAATGATCTCTGAAATCACAAGAGAGCGGTTTGTTAGCATCCATTCTACGAATGTCATATCTGTGTCCGTTAAATTGCAAGGACAGAGAGTTTCCTGTTTCCCCGACGTACTGGGACCTGCATCCTTTTATTTCCGCCAGATATATAGTTCCGGCACTCCGGCAGTCAAAATTGCCTTTGACTCTGTACTCTAGGCCAGTCACAGAGCTTCTGATGCTGGAGGCCATGTTTGATGTTAGGGCAGAGGGCACAATTTCGGCGGCCACACTTAAAGGTGCCATGTTGATCGGACCCGGGCTGCTCAGTTATTTCCATAGAGCCGGGAGGTGGTAATTTGGCCCTCACAAAGACATCCCTCAGTTTACGCGGAGGTCGCCAAAATAAGTTAATCTTGACATTGAGGCCGCTAAGACAATGCTCATGTCGTTTCAATATATCAGTAACACAGTTAAGGTCATTATGATAGGGCAAAACAAGGAAAAATGACTTGGTTTCGCCATCGGGGTCAGGCTGGGTCCTGGGTTTACTTTACTGGGGGGGGGGCGCCCCCCCCACTTTTCGGTTTTCCCCCCCCCCCACTCCGACCCACCCCCATTTTTTGGGCTTCCCCCCCCCCACTCACACTAAGGTGCCCAGAAAATGCTAAATTTTCAGGATTTTTGGTCAAAATTTTCAAAATATTTCCGGCTTCGCCGGAAATTTTTGGTCAGAAATCGTCTTTTTTTGTGCTAAAACTCAATTTTTGAGCACTTTTAAGCTTAGTTATAGTAGTATATGTAGAAAACAGGCTTTTTATACGGTATTTTTGGCATATTTTGACATTTTATTCCCCCCCCCCCCACTTTTCGACCTCCCCCCCACTAGTGGGGGGGGGGCTCCCCCACTCTTCCCCCCCCCCCCCCCACTTTTTTTTCGCCTAAAGTAAACCCAGGGGTCTTGGGGGCTAGCAAATCGGGCTAGCAAATGCAACAGATGAAAACATCAGAAAGAAGAAAGAAAAACGGTGGATTAGTCAACTTTGTACGGACTATCCTCTCAATTTAAATTGGGAACATATCCTTCGTTTCAACAAGTCCCCACCTTCCGAGTCTGACATTGTTAGCATCCATTCTACTGAACACACAGGAGCGCCCCCAGCCTTCCCAGGCCCCCCTTCCTCCCGGAAGTGTCCAACTTGCCCCCCCTATCCCCCGAAATTTCAGCCTGCCCTCCCATTCGAATACGGAATCCTATAGCCCCCCAGGAACGTTTGCAGCGAGTGATAGCCAGGAGTCGCCTGATGAAGGGACCACGTCGGTTCCGACACCGGTCGCGTGATTATGGTTGGTTAGATTTCTGGGTGTCCACGTTTTGCTATTTTCCTTTTCTCCTTTATTTCTTTTCCTCCCCCTTTGAACCGTGGACTGGTGCCCCCCCTCCTTCCTCCTTTCTTTCCCCTCCTTTTCTGTTTTGACTCTTTATTATTCTGATATGTTCGTATATAATTATTGTTGAGCTGTTTATTTGTTTTTTTCAGGATCAAGTAGTGAAGATGAGCAGAAAGACAGAACAGCGGACAAGCCTTCAGAAAGTACGAAAAATGCTGATTTCACGTTATCCCAGTAATTAAATTTACTGAATGGATTTTGCAGGATTATATAATGAATGAATATCTTTTTGTTGTCTTAAATGAATTATTGTGAGATAAATGAAAGAAGGAAATGTTACTCTGTGCAGCTCTGGATTTACATTAGGCGAAAACGTGTGGATGGGAATCTGGGGATGGGCCTTTGCTCCTTCTAGTGGGGGTGGGAAGGTCAAAAGTGGGTGATTTAAAGTGGTCTGTACCTGGAGAGTAGCTTGCCGTTGGTGGTACAGCAGGACGCCTCCCTCGGGATCCCGACCGGAGGACAACAAATGGCTCTCACCTACCTGGGCCCCCCAGGCCCACCTCTCCGCAAACGGCCCCCCCGGGACTATCCAAATCCCCCCCAATGCATAGCGTGCGCACCCTGTCCTGCCGTGCCCAGCGCACGCAATCTCCCGGGCCAGGCATCTGGGAAGCAACCCTACATTGGCGGCCCTTACGGAGGCCCCCCCTTGCAGTGGTGGATTTCCTGCGGGGAATAGGCCGCCTCTGAGGTGGTCTATATCATATTGGTCCTGCCAGATGATCCAGGACAACAACATCTAAAGTGGTCTAATTTCGCCAAAAATACAATAAAACTAGCTTGTTTTCTATATTTATTATTATGACAAAGTGCTCAAAAAGTTGTTTATCATCAGAATATGCAATTTTAGACCCAACAATTTCAGAGAAGCCGGAAAATTTTTCAAATTTTTGACCAAAAACCTTTAACATTTGGCAATTTCTGGACACTTGAAGGTGAGTTGGATGGGAAGCCTAAGAAAGGGGGCGTGGGGTGGGCAACGAAAAAAATGGGGGGGGCGTAAAGTAAAGTAAACCCAGCAACTTTGTGTTTAGGTTATTATTTATTTTTGTTTGCTGCTATTGGATTTTTCATTGATTTTGTGCATTTTTGCTGACTCTTACTAGTAGCGCAGACTTGTTTCATCTCTATAGGTTTAGAGGATTGTTCTTTACATGCTACGATAGCAGCCTTACCCTGGACTGCACGAAAAAGGTTTAAGAATAGCAGCGGAATAGCGGAAGGCTAAACGTCCGATTTTTGAATGGGACATCAGTAGTTAATTGTCTACTATTCGGCTACTGTTCTTAAACTTTGTTGGGGCAGTCGAGTCGAGGGATAGGGTCAGCCAACGGGGTCTGCCCGTCCATACTTTTCCCATGGGCGTCTTTAGGCTACATACGTGTGTACTACACTTGTAGCTTTTAACCCTAGAAAATGAGATGATAAACCTTGTTTTTGTTTTTTTCTAGATGATCTATTTGGAGATGCGGGTGATCTGAGCAGTAGCAGTGACGATGAAGAAAAGAAAAAGGGACCTGCGGAAGAGACCAGTCTTCTGGGAGAGGGAATTATTGGGTTGAATGAGAACAATGAGCCCGTGGGCAGATTTCCTGGGGTAGGTACTTATTTTTGTCCGAAGTTTTAAGTTTCGTGTTTGTGTTTTGTTAGTGATTTGAATTTAAATTTGAATTTTTGTATACAATACGTAGTGTGCATTCCAATCCCTTACACTTGGTTGGTGACATTTAGCAGGCTCGATCGCAGTTTTCGCCATCTTGGCGAACTCCAGTTTTGGCCTAGTATGGCCATATTCGAGCGGTGCTGAGTCCGTTTAAATAATTACCTTTCCGCGTTAAACTAAAGATCTGCTTTGCGGTGGCTAGAAACTAACATTAGTATAAATAGAAACGTTTGGATAGTTGTAATTATCTTGAACAGTTTTGTGTCCAAAAGGAAGCCTGAATTTAGGTTTAAATTTGGGTACATATCAATGTGTGATTTTGGCCAAATAGCAAATTCGAAAAGTGTCGACTAGGCGCTACGCTATTCCATTACCCCATTTTGCAGAATCCTGTTGTTCTTAGGGAAGGGTGTCAGGGGTTTCTTTAGTTTACTCAGATTTTTTGTGTGCTCTTGATTGATCAGTATCAAATTTTTTTGTGTTTTGCAACATTTTGTTTTCTAGTTTTTAATTTTTTTAGGAAGAAGAAGGTGATATGGAGGAGGAGGAAGAAGAAGAGCAGGAGCCACAGGAAACTGTGATCAATGTGGAAATTCCAAAAATTAATCTGGATTTAGGGAATCAGATACATTTTGTCAAATTTCCCAACTTTTTGTCGGTGGAGCCAAGGTATATACGTATACATACGTTTGTGCATATACGTAGTTAGTGTACTTTATGTTCATAAAATCTTAGATGATTCACAGAAATTATCCTGCTATAGTCATCGCTTTTTTCGTTAAGGTTTTCTTGAATTAAATTTGATTACAGCTATTACTGTTGATTTGGCTGCTGTTATTGTTGTGTGGCTTGCTAAAATATAAGTTTTACACTTAGCTCTGACAATAAGATTTTTTTAGAGCAACTCTTGCATTTTTATCTTCACAAAAATGTTTGTATTTTTAATTGCTAATTAATTTTCAAAACTTTATTTCAATTTTTAGTGTAATTTAATTAGATTTAAATTCTTTCCAGACCCTTTGATCCGGAGACCTATGAAGATGATGAAGAGGATGAGATTCTAGACGAAGAGGGTCGATCTCGACTGAAACTGAAGGTGGAAAATACGGTACGGTGGCGAAATTCCACCGATGCTGACGGAAACACCCTCAAGGAGAGTAATGCCAAGATTGTGCGATGGTCAGATGGAAGGTTAGTATTTTATTGAGTGGGGGGGTGCCCCCCGCCATAAATTTTGCACCCCCCCCCCCACATAACCCCAAAAATTGCCAAATTTTCTCATTTTTACCCTAAATTTTCAGCAAAAAGTTTCTGGCTTCGTCGGATGTTTCGCTATTTTTCCCTAGAAAAACGTAAACTTACCGGTCATTTTTAGCGATTTTTGGCAGATTTAAACTGACACAAAAATTCGACAAAAATTTTCTCAAAAATATGCTCCCCTTTTGGGCGGACCTGAAAATATGCCAGGAGAATGAGGGTTAAAAATTAAATTGGAGGAACAGAAAAATGGCGGCTGGTCCTTGGAAATTCTGACCTGAAAAAAATCCTCGCTCAATTGAGGTTTTTTGCCAAAACCAAGTTGACTTCGCATTTTGGGCAGAATGTTGCAAACTTTTCTGGTGCTGTCTCTTAACCGAACCTAGGTGGCTTTCCTTGGCCTCAGAGTCTAAGTATGTAGCTTCTTTTCCCTTATCACACATGATTAGCTTTAAATTTTTATGGTTGCTAACTTAGTTTTATACTGTTGTGCTTTTTTGTCTATGTGCGCATTTCCCGAATGCACATGATATGATGATCATAAAGAAATAATGAAAAACGACTGCCCTGCAAGTGTCACTAAAGAAGGCAGTAATTTTGGTTCGTAACAGGAGTGAGCCAATGGGCGCTAGTGGTAACTATTTTTCTGGGAGGCGTTTCAAAAGATTCTTCTAAATCCGCTCCTAAGCGCGCTTAGGAGCAGACTTAGGAGAATAGTTAGGAGCGTCTTGGGAGCTCCTAAAGCGCAGTTAGGAGCGCTCCTGAGCGCGTTTCAAAAGAATTCTCCTAAGTTTACACTGACATTCTCCTAACTTAGCCTAACTTAGGAGAAAAGTTAGGAGCGGTCAGAGCGCTCCTAAGGATTTAGGAGAATTGCTAGTAAGGAGGAATCTTTTGAAACGGGATTCTCCTAAGTATCCTCCTAAGCTGGACTTAGGAGCGCTCCTAAGCTTAGAAGCGTCTTTTGAAACGCCCCCCTGGATTTACATAATGACACTTTTTTCTGGTTTTTTCAGCATGTCCCTACATCTTGGTACAGAAATCTTTGACATCCATACCCACCCACTGCAGGGAGACCAGAATCATCTGTTCATTCGACTGGGTACCGGTCTGCAGGCTCAGACAGTCTTTAAGACCAAGCTTACCTTTAGGTAATAGATGCATAAATTGCTAAATGTGGTTTTTAAGAGTTTACGTATTGATTTGTTTTGTCGTTGGCATATTTTGTTGACTTGTTTTATTGTGAATTTTTGTTCTCAACAGAGGAAGGGGGATTAGGATGGAGAAGGAAGCTGGCGTTCTCAAACATCACGAATTATTATTTCATGAAGAAGAAAGAATGAAAGAAAGAAAAGTTTATTTACAAAAAAGACCATAGCTTTCGGTAAATATTATTCCCTTGATTTTGTATTTTGTGACACATGTCTTTTGTTTCAGACCACATTCCACTGACAGTTTCACCCATCGTAAGATGACCCTCAGTATGGCCGATCGGAGTACGCGAACGCAGAAGGTCAAAGTACTGGCTACCGTCGGAGCGGATCCCGAACAGCAGAAGCAGGATCTGATTAAGGTTCGTTAAAGGGGACGAATGCTTATGGTTCTCAGAGTCGAGGTTTCTTGCGCATAGATTTTTTTGCTGCACCACACCTGGTTTTTTCCCCAGTGAAATTTTTTTAGTTTAGGCTTTACATTATATCGTTTAGCATTTCAAGGCTTGTCCTGACTCATTGTGCTGGAGACGTTTTTGCCCGGGAAAAGCTTTATTTGCCTTGTCTGAAGAAATTTTTTAAGATATTATTTTGTATTTGTATGTACAATAATAAAAATATAGTGTCTGTTTTGTTGTCTGTGTCCTTTCAGCGTGAAGAGGAGCGTATTCGTGCGGTTCAGCGTCGCGAGGCGCAGCAGCGCCGCATTCGAGAGCGGAACGCGGCTCGCGGCCTGTCGGCCAGTTTCCTGGAAGGCGCCGAAGAAGAGGAGGATGAATCCTCCCTGTCGGCTGTCAAACGAAAGTTCAAGAGTGGCGGGAAAAGTACGTACGCATTTTATTTCTTGCGAATTTTTATTTATTTTTTGTAAATTTGGCTTGTAGTAATTGTTTTGTTATTGTACCTACGTACGTACTACATACGTTGTACATACTATCAGGAGTCTATAATCCCAAAAGTGAGACACTCGTGACTCGACCCTTCCTAGTGTGTTAGGCTTGCAATATGCTCGAAACATTAAATCCAAAATAACGAGCTGGGAAAGTCTTACAGCGACAATTTTTAATATCATTATGTTGCGTAGACTGACATCTTTTAACGATATAAAAATTATATAGTTTGGTTCCGGCGATAAAAAATCCTTTACACGAAAATTTTGAGATTTTGAGAAAGACTTGTGGCGAGGTGGATGCAAGCCACATTAATAGGTTGGAAGTTGACTGCTGTAGCCACTCGGCCATCAAGGCATATTGGCTTATTTTTACTTACTGGGTGGGGGGGCCCGTTCAGTTCAGAAAGGTCCAATCAGCAGCCTTTATCCCATTCGAGAACCCCATTTACCGACCAGTTAAGGATAGACAGCTTGGTTGGCTGGAGCCCACGGCGAACCGATATGTACATAGTCCCTTGCTCAAGGGGATTTGCGAAAGCCTTGTGGCAGCGGGGATTCGAACCTAGGACCGTAAGATCTTTTTCGAACACCTAAGTCATATCTTAGTCATATTGATTTGGCGGAACAGTCTGTCCTATTGGGTAAAGTTTTTAAATTTAAAGTAATTTTAAAATCATCATTTTTTAATGTTTTTTCTGTTTTTCAGGTTATCGTTCCGTCTATGCGTCGTCGGGCACGGATTCAGAATCGGGTGGGGATCAGAGTACAGCTGATGACAGTGACGAGGTCAGAATTTTTGATGGATTTTTGGCGGGGGGGGGGGTCGGGGACGATTTTATTTTGATGAGAAGAATTTTATTGCGCTGAGGCTGAGAATACATAATGACGATAAATGGGGGGGGGTGCTGTTATTACTTGGGGAAATTTGACTCTACAGGTCAGCTACAAATTTTTTGTGAAAATAAAAATTATCGAAACCTGTTATTTTTGTGTTAGGTATTGGGTCCGGAATTTTGAGGTGAAAAGATAAGAAAAGATTTTTGGCATTTTGTCTCAGCAGACCGATTTGGTTGTTGTGTCTGGAAAGAGGGCACCTAGATGCACAGTTTTGCCTTTGCAACCGTTGAGCTATTCCTATTGGTTAAGTCAGTATTGGCCAAAAACTGATTCGGAAGCTTAAAAAGTCCATTTCCGAGGAAATCAGTGTATCCCAAGTATCAAAGTTACTGCCACATGTTAAGTACATGTTGGTTTATACTTCATCGATGCAGCGTTCAATCGCGCAGTTTGCCTAGGCCAATTAGTTGGAGTTTAGTGCCTTAATAAAACAGAGATTTAGTTGATAGATTATTTTGGCAAAAGCTAGGGTATTTTCACGTGGTGGGCTCCCGAAATTGACCTTCCCCCGAAAATGCCTCCCCCCCCCCCGAAATCGCCCCCGGGATTTTTGCTTCACACACCCCCTAGGATTTTTTGGGGACCCAAATCTTTGACAAAAATAGGCAAATTTCCGAAACGTTTTTTCCTTAAACATGGCTATTTTTAGCATTCCTGGCATTTATGAGAACTATTTGCATTTCTACGTGTAAAATATGCCAAAAAATACCAATGTTTAGCTCATTTATGCAAAAAATCTTCCCCCTCCCGAAAATTTCTTCCCAACCCCCCGGAAAAAAACCTAAAAATACCCTGAAAGTACGATTATTTTGTTTTGAACATCGATTTCTCAAACACCCGCCAATGGATTCGCTTAAGCGTTGGCAGGATGAAATTAAAGCACCATAAAACAAAACGAAGATGAATGAATCAAAGTTCGTTCGTAGCAATGACGATTTTTCAGGTTTCTATTGGTTATAACAAATGTATAACATTTAGATCAGGCGTTTGTTATTGATTGTCATAATATGCTTGTATGGTTTAGGAAGAGAAACCGAAACGTCAGAAACGTCCCGGTCGAATCCGTGAGAGTGATGACGAAGACGAAGCAGAAGAAGAGGAAGAGGAAGAGGAGGCGGAAGAAACGGAAGCTGAGGAAACGGAGAAAAGTGGTGATGAAGAGGAGGAGGAGGAGGAGGAGGCACAAAGCGACAAGGAGGAGGCAGAAGAGGAAACGAAGGATGGAAGCGAGGAGGAGGAAGAGGAGGAGGAGCAAGAGGAGGCGCAGAAGGCTAATGAAGGGGAGCAACAGGAGGAGCAAGAGGAGGAGGAGGAGGCACAAAGCGACAAGGAGGAGGTGGAAGAGGAAGAGGAGCAGGAGGAAGAAACGAAGGATGGAAGTGAGGAGGAGGAGGAGGAGCAGGAGGAGGAAGCTAGTGGATCGGAGTAGAATTTTTATTGAACTTTCCCGAGTGACTACTGGTTGAGCCTCACTGAGTGTTACCCTCCCCCCCTCCCCGATTCGATTCTCTCTTGTATTGATTGTGTTAGGTCCTTTTGGTGCGTGATTTTAAAGTTAGAAATTTTGGACACTTTCAATTCTGTGCGCAAAATGAAGGAATTTGCTTTTTTAACTCTGTGAAATCTCTTTAACTTCGTTGTCTACTGTACAAATGTTTTTGTTTTGTGTACTATTGTTCCGTTGTTTTTGTTGCTATTAACAGAAGTAAAGTGTATCTTGTAAGGTGTGTTTTCGTGTTTCATTCGTTTGGTAGGTTGTGGAGATTTAAGTGTATTTATAAATGTGTGTCAACTATGACATGAGACTATATTAAGACAGTCTAAGACTTAAATATCTCGCGATGGAATTGTGGTGTTTGTTAGGTGGTTCTAGCCAAAGTACTTGAAGCTAAATTTATGCCTACTGTTCTGGTTGGCTGCGTTAGAGTTGATTTCCCCAGAATGGTTGTTTGAACACCGAAATGGCGTCACAAAACTGACAATTGAGTTCCAAAACAGTTTCGAATTGTTTTCTACGAATTTGCTGTCATAGCAACGAAAACGGATTACCATAGCTTCATAGTGTAATGAGTTTTTTTACAGCCACCTCACCCCAGTCGGTTCGCCGGTTAGGGGTAGTGTCAGCGATTTTAGAACTTTGGGTGGTGGTGGGGCTACTGACACGGAATAACTGCCGTCGCAATTATCCGAGGTGTTCTACAAGGCTATCAGTACGTCCATTACTTTCACCGTAATGGAGGTCCTGTGGTAGCTCCACCTCGCAGGCCTTCCACTCCTTGACATGGAATTTAGTGCGGCTCCAGGTTGAAGCCGGAGAGAACAATGATCAGAGTAGATAGATTGTTCAATTCTAGATCCCACGGATCTGAACTTTCGTGTTTTTGGTTGATGCGTGCAGAGAGTACAGTCAACATTCCTCTCTGATCAACCTGTGCTCTGCGTAAGACATCATTTATCATGAAATTGTAAATATTATATAGTAGTTAGGATTGACTTAGCTTGTGAATTATCCGTTGGGCGAATTAAAGGGATGCCGGCCGTTGATCAAATTTCCACTTGAACCCATTTTTCCAGCAGTCGCTATGAGACTGTTATTCGCTATCCACTAGTCTTTGTGTCGTATCGAATACATTTTGGAGCATTGTTATGGTATGGAATCTGAGGTTTCGGACATATGGATTTTCTTATGCATACAATATAAATGACCAATGACATTATGTATGCGCATACAAAAGCATTATATGTTTCTATATATTGCCTAGTGCTATCTCATACGTTTGGTTGAACAACGTTGTCGCAACAAGAATCTGCCAATATTTCGTATGTTGTGCCAGAGCACATGATGTAGATACTACTGCCTTGGATATGCTAGTTCTTTTCCGAACTTAGCCGTAATACTCGTGCTAATCTTAAAGTTAGGCAAAGTTAGGTAATTTAAGGAAATTAATAAAAAAAATTTGTGAACTTATCTTCCAAAAACGTCACCATCCTCCAGCAAGTAGTTGATGCAATCCTGTAATAAGCTAATTAGCGTACATATATAATAAAAATGTATGGTAGCAGGCATTCAGCTTCACCTCCCATAGATAAAATCTCCACCCCCACAAATTGACACTAGTGCTATGATCTCCATAAATCGGATCCTAGTGAAAACCACTAGGGTTTGATATGTGGAGGATGGGTGGGACATCAGTGTGCAAGACATGGCTCGCTATCTGATAACCGAGACTGCCCGATGACACACTCTTATCGTGCTGGTGCTCGTGGTATATACAGGGTTTTCTTTTTGTGTAAAATACTGTGTATTTACACAAAATAAATTAATTTACACAGTGAAAACTAATTTACACACCAAAATACACAGCCACATTTTCGAAAATTTTTGCAAAAAGTGCTCTGAAAAAATAGTTTTCAAGCCCTTCATATTTAAAATAGCTCTAGCTTTTAGCTGGGGGCTGCCGCCCCCAGACCCCCGCCGCTTTCCAATCATTTACCATGGTTTTCTGCATTACGACGTGATTATAGGTTGTTTCTGCAAATACATCTGCTTATCCGGTTGCGTATAATTTATTCACGTACAGCGTGCAAATATTTGTAAGATAGTATAGTAATATCGCTAGTACATACGATTCAATATCGTTTCTTGAACCAGGGGCGGATCCAGGGATGGCGGGGGCGCCCCCCCCGTCGCGATTCGAAGGCAGGAAAAATTAAGGAGAGAAAGAGGAAAAAGGGCAAAAAACAAAATTTCTCGCCTTCGGCGCGAATTTCCTACATTTTAACCAAATATTTATTGCATTTATGAAGAAAAAGCTTGAAATGCATCCGATTTTTCGGAGAAAATTACCATTTTTGCCTAAAATGTCCAGAATTTTTAAGAATTTTTTAAGAGTTTATGAAAAGAATTAAAGATCCGAAGACCGATTTTATTGCAAAAACAAAAATTTCTTTAACTTCTGGGGGGCGGAGCTGGAATCATTTTACCGCCCCCCTCACGACATCCTGGATCCGCCAGTGTCTTGTACATATATATCTTTTATCATAAAAAGCAGTCTGAGCCACAAAAGTTGTTGCTGTCTAGCACAATAGGTATATATTCAAAACGAAAGCTAAAAGAATGCAACTGTTCAATGCGTTTTTGCCGATAATTTTAAAAAATTTCTCAACTTCTGGGGGGGGGGGCCCAGAATGGGTGTTTTCTGTCCATCTTATGGAAAATTCCCCTACAGCAATTAAAGCTTCGAACCTTTTAGTACGTAACCAGAATGTTTGTGAAAAAATTATTCCAAAAAGTTGGAAAATTAAAGAAATGGTTTCAGTAGGCGAAGTTTTTCAGAAATTAGAATTTGTCCAACCCTAGTTTTGGCATTTAATGGATTATATAATCTTTTTAGACTTTTCCATTGCGAATTTTATTACAATTTACAAAATTTCCTCAGCGTCTGGGGGACTCCGCCCCCCAGACCCCCCGCGTGGGTTCTTCTGCGTTACACGGACGTGTCCCCCACGGACGTTACACAAGTGCAGTTGCCAGAACTTTTGATTGAATGATCCGAAAATAACATTGTTGCAATAAAATAACGCTTAAATTTATTTTATTTCGTATTATATCTCAAAAACAACACTTTTAGATTTTACACAGCTTCAAACAAAAATACACACTGAAATTTAAATTTACACAAGATTTACACAGGTCCGATTTTGAAAAAGAAAACCCTGTGGTATAATATAGTCCAAACTCCAAATGGGGAGCAGATCGATGTTGGAAAAGCTAGCTAGTCTTTTGCCGCATACTCGTTTTTAAGTTTGACACAAAATATCTCAAGTTTTTTGAAAGAGTCCACGCTCTGTAGCGACCTGTAGTGCCTTCACATGTTGGTGTTCGGTCGGTCAAAAACCCAGAATTACTCCCATACTTTGCCTTGGCGTACTCTGAATACTGCGTACGGCCACGGCGCCCAAAGTTTGCAGAAATGGTCCTCCTAGTGGATGTATAATCCACGTGGTCGTTGTGTGTGTGTGTGTGTGTGTGTGTGTGTGTGTGTGTGTGTGTGTGTGTGGGTGTGGGTGTGGGTGTGTGTGTGGGTGTGGGTGTGGGTGTGTGTGGGTGTGTGTGGGTGTGTGTGGGTGTGTGTGTGTGGGTGTGGGTGTGGGTGTGTGTGTGTGTGTGTGGGTGTGTGTGTGGGTGTGTGTGTGTGTGTGTGTGTGTGTGTGGGTGTGTGTGTGTGTGTGTGGGTGTGTGTGGGTGTGGGTGTGTGTGTGTGTGTGTGTGGGTGTGTGTGTGTGGGTGTGTGTGTGTGTGTGTGGGTGTGTGTGTGTGGGTGTGTGTGTGTGGGTGTGTGTGTGTGGGTGTGGGTGTGGGTGTGTGTGGGTGTGTGTGTGTGTGATTATATATATAATCTCGGAGCAGAGTCAATGCACTTTTTGTGTGACAATGTGTTCGCCCGAAAACTTAGACGTGGTATGTCCATTCAGGCGGAGGTTAACTAGGGCCTTATGAACTGTGGTTAGCCAAATTTTCTACAGTTAGTGCGACAAATATCTGTCAGCTTTTCTGGGAACCACGTGGT
Source organism: Trissonchulus latispiculum (assembly GCA_030248195.1). Taxonomy (NCBI): domain Eukaryota; kingdom Metazoa; phylum Nematoda; class Enoplea; order Enoplida; family Ironidae; genus Trissonchulus; species Trissonchulus latispiculum. The sequence continues at coordinate 12,957 of JASAND010007397.1, read as the reverse complement.
TTCGTTAATACTTTACTTCCATTCGCAGTGCTATTTTATATTATCGATGTTATAGCCGTTGTTTGGTGGCATTTCCTAGATGTGAGCCAGTTACTGTCTCCAAACTACTTTGGCAGTATCGTCTAAAACTTTGTACATTACAATTCAGTGAGTGTACCAACCTGCCCAGGCAATAAGGTCACTAAGCCTTGTCCCAGTGTTTAGCAATATACTAGATTGCTATCTCGAACTTTGGGACAGTTGCTCCAAAAACTGAGGCCTTTGTAAGCGAATTCTGAATTGAGGCGTCGCCATATCAATCGAAAAACCGATTTGATATTCGGATTCAGCAAGTCAAAGCCCAATAGGCAACTTTTTTGTTTTTGAACGTTTTTGAACAAAAGCTGTTGACCCAATTGTTACTGCATTCAAGAGTACATAATATAAGAGTAAGAAACTCTTACAGTAGCTTGTACAAATTATGCAAGGTATGCTCGGTTCATTAACTCTGGACCCCCCCCCCCCGTAACTTCCGGGGGGGTCCCACTTTGCACTAATTACACGCTTTCATATAAGCGTGTGTCTGCTCGCTGATTGGCCCATTAGCCTAAGGCTTATGGTAGGTAATTTATTAGTTATTTTTAATTAATTATAACTTTAATTAGGTTAGTGCAATCAAAAAACTAATTCGACAACTTTGCAGCATTTTTCTGCTCTTTCCAATGATATAAAAATTGTTGCACAATACAAAAATTCGCAGGAATATAGTGTGCAACAATTTTTATATCATTGGAAAGAGCAGAAAAAATGCTACAAAGTTGTCGAATTAGTTTTTTGATTGCATTAACCTAATTAAAGTTATAATTAATTAATTAATTAAAAATAACTAATAAATTACCTACCATAAGCCTTAGGCTAATGGGCCAATCAGCGAGCAGACACACGCTTATATGAAAGCGTGTAGATAGTGCAAAGTGGGACCCCCCCCCGGAAGTTACGGGGGGGTCCCGAGTTAATGAACCGAGCATACCTTGCATAATTTGTACATGCTACTGTAAGAGTTTCTTACTCTTATATTATGTACTCTTGCTTCATTTAGCAAGCTTTTTAGGTGTCTGCCCTGCTTTTTGAATGTGCTACTCTTACTCAAGACATTGTATATACATATGTCCACTGGAGGTCCACTATTTCGGGGGGGGGGATTCCCTCCCCGTTTCCTCCCCCCCCCGGCTACGCACCTGTGTATGTACCTTCGGCTAATGTATTACTATCTTTGTTTTAGTCATAATTTTATCATACTTTTAGTTACTAGATTCATTATTGTGCACTAAAAGTTCTTTACTCAAATGGCGGACCCAGATCGAAATTCTGGGATTTTGGCCGATCAACAGCAAATCTCTGCCTGTCTGTCACGTGACCCATTGGCAGCCGAACTGAAATGGGTTCTGTTCTGTAGCGCCCTGAAGTCCTATAAACGAGATTCTCTACTGAAACCGTTTCCCCCGCGCTTTGGCACGGGGGAACTGAAAGATTTTGATGCCCTGGTAAGAGAATAAGCAAAGAAATAGGGCACATGATTTACAGTTTTTTAAGGTTTTTTGCAGTAGTCTTTGAATTAATGCGTAATTAATTAATTTAATAATTAGTTAAACAAATTAATTAATTAATTAGGATGTCAGTGTTGAAGGATAAGATAGACTTTTGATGTTGCGCCGGCATTGAACGTTGCCTTTTTCCTAGGCGGGACAACCGGAGGGGGGAGGCTTACTTAGATCTAGGGGTGCTGATTTTTCTGGGGGAGGAAGGTTTGTTGTCGACATTTTTTCGACAAAACTGCTATTTAGTCATGGTCACCTGATAATTTTGAACTGAAATTTAAGATTAGGGAAAAAGACCACAAAGTGCTACAACGGAGTATATTAAGTGTTAAAGTATGTAGATAGAACCGTAAGATAAAGCTATAATAATGACATACGTATTTGCGGAACGCAATATATTATATATAATTTGCGGAACGCAATGTCTAATTCAGATTTTACATTAATTTTAATTAAATTAAAATCAGCTCTGTGTAGTGAATGAATTTACTGTGTATGTAGTTGAACTTTATTCGTAAATTCAATTATCCTAATATGGTTCTCCTGCTAATTAGAAAACTTAATTATTAATTAATTTCTTTTTGCTTTTCTCTTTTCGTACTTTTCAGATCAAATGTGTCAGTTCCATTCCATACTTGCGACTCCTGAACCCCACAGCCTTGTCCGAAGCTCAAGCCTATGTTCTGGCCTGGGTCCTATCTAGCAAGAATTTCGACCTTCGCTCTGTCAGTGTTGATGTGGTAGGTCCCGGGATAATTAAATGTAGACAGTCTGTGTATACTTCAAGCGAGACGGGAATCTAAAGTTGTCTAACATTGCCCAAAATCGGCATGTAAATTACCCAAACAAAGCTTGTTCTCGGCATGTAAATACTGCTATATATAACTAAGCTTCAAAAATTCAGCATCAAAATAGACAATTTTAGACCCAAAAAATTCCGACGAAGCCAGAAAGTGTCTGTGTGAAAATCTTTGTCAAAACTCTAAAATTTGGCAGTTTCTGGGAGGGCACCTCAAAGTGAGTGGGGGAGCCACAAAAGTGGAGGGGGGCTTTCTGAAGATGATCTGAAAAGTGGGAAGGAGCCCCCTCACTAAAGTAAACCCTGTACTTTCTTTTTGGTTGGGTGGATACGTCCCCCCCAATGGAAGCTTCCAAAGTCATTTTTCCAGCTTCCCAAACACCATTTTTTGACTAAAAACCTGGACAGACATCCGGATTCTGGGGAAGGTGAACTCCAGGTTTGAGGGGCGGCGGGATGAAAAGCCCCCATCTCCCCCAGGCACATGTATTGTCTGCATTCGCATTAAATTGTTCCTTTATGTGTTTCAATGTTTTTCTCATGTTGTTTTTGAAATAGGGAGTTCGGACCGAAATTTTTTCTAAAAACTGTCTAAATTTGCTCAAAAATTAGCTAAAAATTTCCGTTTTTCCCAAAAAGGTGGGGAAGGGTCCGAATCCCCGTGACTCCACGCTGGATGCGCCCCTGCACACGACAGCATAGATTTTACAAACTCATTTTTTGACTTTCTTTGACAAAAAACAGATTTTCTTAAACGTTTTTATATAAAGTCTTCTACAGTATAAAACGCAGAAAATTTCTTGATAGCACGGCTGTAGCAACACAGTTTTGATTTTTAGTATTCTGTTTTTGTATACTTTTATATTTATCGTATTATTTCCCGCTTTTTATTTGTTCTGTGTTACAGTTTGAAGAACTGCAGGCCAACACCCAGACCAAAACCCCCGTCCAACGACCGCCCAGCTACGTGTTTGCCGTTGACTACGCTGAGCCGGGCCGGCAGCGTTTCCGCAACGCTCAACAACAACAGCAACAACAGCAACAAACGCAGCACCTCAGAGAAGAGTGCAGCACACTGTCTGATGACCGCACCGTTTGTGCGACAGAAGATGTTGCCGTTGAAAGTTCTTCTAGTCGACCGTCTATCGCTTCTTCTTCTTCTTGTCCAACTCCAAAGCTCGCAGACCCTCCACTAGTTCACGCCTATCATGGTAGTCAGTTGCAGAATTTCTACTCTATACTGCATCATGGACTGGTGTCCAATCTAAATAAGGTTTGAGGAGTTTTGATTTTGGATTTGGATTTAGGATACTTTTTTGCGGATTTTAGAGCTGAACATTTTTATTGGTAATGATCGACACCAAGTAGGTGAAGCTTGTGTAACGCTCGTGAAACATTGGATTGTTCAGCGAAGCTTTGTGCCCTTATTAATTCGCCCCCCACAACCTAGTCCTCTTCTCTTTTTGAACCTAGGTCTTCATATTAAGCATTTTTAAGACTAGTCTTCCAGTACCATCACCCATATTAACTTTTTCATGCTCCGTAGGAGGATTTTTGTGACTTGTATTGCTTGTAGTTGTTTTTATTTTTTATTTTTAGACTGCCTTATTCGGCGAAGGCACCTATCTGTCCAACGAACTGTCGGTCAGTTTGCACTGGAGCGCCCCTTCGGCCCCCGGCCTGCCTCAGTGCTCCCTGGGCTCCCGACTGAGCTGTGTGGCCTACTGTGATGTCATCAATGACCCTATGGGGCTGAAAATGGACAAGAAAAGTTGGTGTCGTTTGTTGTTGTGGTGGCTGGTTTTTTGTGATTACTTTTACCAAGAGTATATACATAATAACCGAGAGTGTGACAAGCTGAAGCGTCAAGCTCTTAGTTATTAGGCTTGGGGACATGATCTGCACGATAACGGCTGCCCCCCCCACAAGTTAGACACATCACTTCACGCTATGCCTACATTCTAAATCTCGTAAACACAACTAGTCAGTTGGTTCAATGTGCGTCTGTTGCGAGCTTCAGCACACAAGCATAGCGTGCGAATTTCTTTGAAGTGATGGGTCTAATTTGTGGGGGGGGGGGTCAGCCGTTATCGTGCATATCATGTCCCAAGCCTAATAACTAAGAGCTTGACGCTTGTCACACTCTTAGTTATTATGTACTCTTGCTTCTACGTACGTATACTAATTTGCCTCTGCATGATTCATAACAGCAACACTCAACAGGTGTTGTGGTCTAGCCTATTCTAGTCTTTGAAAAAATATTTTGTGCCCCTCTGAGTGATTGAACGAAGTTGCCTAGTGAGTCACGTTGACTTGGGCATTTTTGGATTGTAAAAGGTGCTAGGGCCCCCCGAGAAATTGTTTCGAACGACGAACATTTTATAGAACGCTTCGCTTCATATGAATCCTAACAGTAGGTTACGATTAATTCAGGTTTGGCTATGTACTGGCTAGAAATTAAGTTGCAATTACACTTGTTTGGATTTTTAATCACACTGTCATCTAAAAGACTCACAGAATCGACTGTTTCGGTATACTATACCATCAAGAGTCCATAATTCCCTTATATATAAGAAGAGGTAGGTAGGTAGGTAGGTAGAATTCACTTCCCGCCCGCTAGCTGGTGAGCTGTCGCGAGGCCTCTCAATAGAGACAACCAAGGTGAATAACTCCGACTGCGTCGGGGTTATCCACATTGGATGTAGGAAGCTTTATACCAGAGAGTCACCCCCACACTTTTATGTGCCGGCAAGCTGGACAAACCATTGAAGTCAGCACAGAACGCTAAACATTGGCACCTATATATAAGAAGAGTAAGCCACTGGAGGGCTCCTCTTCTTGGCATTGCGTAACGGTGCTCCGACCACAATACGCGAATGTTCCCCCGTTTGGGGGGTCGACCAAATCGACAGCGCATACCACCCTTCCGTTTGGTGCGGGGGGAGGGGTAGTCGAAAGTGGTCTCCGTTTGGTGGGGGGTAGCCAAAAGTGGTCCCCGTTTGGGGGGGGGGGTCGCTAAAAGTGGTCCCCGTTTGGGGGGTCTGGCTTTTTCCTAGGCAAAAATTTCTGGGGGGGAAGTCTGGGGGGGACTCGGATTTCTGGGGGGGGGAAGAAAAATTTTTCAAAAAGTGCCTAAGAATAGCTATTTTTTGCTGCCAAGCTAAAAAATTAACTGTTTTTAACTTAAATTTAAGCTTAAAATAGCTAAGAAATGCTTAAAAATGGGTAAACATTTTCAAAATTTACCCTCAAAACCCTATTTTTCCGGGCATTTTGGAGTTCTGGGGGGAAGGCCCGAATCCTGGGGGGGACGACCCAAGTCTGGGGGGAGAACGAAATTCTGGGGGGGCCCCACCCCCCCCCCCCCGTTGTAGGAAAAAGCCAGGGGGTCGCCAACAGCCAATCACAACGTGCCAAGCTTAGCCTGCTTGAGCGATCCCCCCCCCCAAACGGGGACCTCTTTCAGCGATCCCCCCCCAAACGGGGACCACTTTTGGCTACCCCCACCAAGCGGAGACCACTTTCGACTACCCCCCCCCCCACCAAACGGAAGGGGGGTATGCCTGTCGACCCCCCCCCCAAACGGGGAACATTCGCTTATTGCGGTCGGAGCACCGTTGCGCAATGCCAAGAAGAGGAACCCTCTTCTTACTCTTCTTCTATAATATAAGGGAAATTACTATGGACTCTGTGGTATCATCTCAGCTCGCACTTTTTGCACCGTCTGTTTTCTGGCTCACCGACTGGTTTATATACCTCTGCTGGTTTCTGGTCTTTTCCGGCCTAATCTTTCTTCTTCACTTTGTTTTTGTCAACTGTTTCATTTGGTCTACTTTTCATTTTGTCGACTCGGTTTGTTTTTAGCCAACAGTTCGGGCAGCCCAAGCCGGACCGGTTCTTCTTCTTCTTCCTCTGCCTTGTCCTCTCTTGGCTCCGGACGTTTGCCGGAACAATATTTGGTGGTCAAAAATGACTCTCTACTGCAAATCAAATATCTCCTGGTATTTGCTGAGGGCAAGGAAAGGCCTTCTTGGTAGGTGTTTTTTAATGTTTGGCTATTAGTTAATAAATTAACATAATTATAGTACATACTAAATCTATGTGCTTAAATAGATGCTGTTCATTTTGTTTTGTTGGTGGCGGGAATAAGGATTTGTGGGACTTCTTGACTTTTGCGAATTTATATTTTTAAATAATATTTGGCCCTGACAAATACGGTAATAAATAACCTGTTTAACAGTAACACTGCTATTACTAAGCTAACCTTTGCTCAGATATCAAGTTTTGTACCAAAATAGACGATTTTAGACCAAAAAAATCCGTCGAAGCCGACAAACTTTGACCAAAAATCCTTAATGTTTTGCACTTTCTGGTCTCGTTATAGTGAGTGGGGGGGGGCAAAAAAGTAGGGGCGCTCCCACCCCACCACCTTAAAGAAGTCCCAGGATGTTCAACGGGTTTTCAGTATTGCTAAAAATATTTGCTCAATATTGTTTTCCATCTGGACCTTCTAAATTAGCTTATTTTTCCGGAAATTTTCAATGAATAGATGCTCCAACAATAGTTTACGTAATTTTTAGCATATTTTTAGTAAACTGCTTGACCCTCCCCTCCTCATGTCTTAGAAGATTAACAAATTTCTTTCCATGGGTTGAGTTTAGGAGACCGAGTTACCCCGACCCTTTCAAGGAAAAATCCTTGAGATGGACTCACATTGGATGTACATTGGATTCGAATTCCGGTCAAAGCTCACACCACTGAAGCACCTGTGGCTCAGCTGGTTGGAGCGTCTGCGCGTTGAGCAGGAGACCGCGGGTTCAAGATCCGCCGAGTGCCCGATTTTTTTCGTAGTGTGCAATTTTCAACTTTCTTCTTTGATTGGACTAGATATGCGCAGAGGACAGATATTGTCAGTATCTTTAAATTAGTTAGCTTTTGCACACTTTGTCTCTCACTGTCCTTAACTTTGTTTTAATGTCCCAAATTTTGTGATCCTTTTTTTGGTTTTATTGTAGGGCTCTAGGCAGGGCCACTCAGAACTGGCTCTATCGTAATCAGTCCTGGCTCTGTATTCTGGCCTATGCCATTATGCTGGGCTCAGTGGGCCTACTGAACTCGCGTGGCGTTCAACTGTACATTAAACGGTGGTCCAACTATTTCAACCTATTCTCATATTATGATGATGCTTAGAAGAAGAAGAGCACTAACAAAAAGGTCTATCCTTGGGGCGACTTTATTAAAAATGAACTGGATGGATTACAGTAGTTTTTAATTGTTTCATTTATTATTTGGCTTTATGACATTTTGTTTGTACGCTGTTTTCTCATTCTCATTCTCACGTGTGTGTGTGTATATTAGCAAGAGTACATAATAGATAAGAGTATGCCACTATGCATTCACACTGTTATCGGAGTGAAAACTATGCTCTGTTCGCTAACGGCTGAACCCCTTTCCCCCAGCAAATTAGATTTATCACGCAACCAGTTTTCGCGCGCTATTATTTACCTTCTAAGGCTTGAAGCATACACAAATTAAACGAACATACAACTTATGTTTTCGATAGTAAGCATGTAAATATAGAGCATGTAAGCGTATATACATTAAGCATGTAGCGTAGAGCGAGCGAGCGTACCCTCGTTGTTCGGCCGGGTACAGAATTGCTGGGGAGGGTCAGCCGATAGTGAACAGAACGTAGTTTTTGCTCTGATAAAAGAGAGTCTGCCAAGTCAGCATACTCTTATTATTATGCACTCTTGATTTGGTATGCATGTACGACAAAAAATGTATGTACAATCAAACTGTATCTGTCAAAGGGGGGGGGTGTTTAAATCAAAGAATTATTGCAAATTTAGTGCAAATGTATACAAGATTTACAATTGTGATTGGCTATATTGTTGAAGCGAAGTCTCAGTAATAACTTCAGCTCTTTGACGTGGCTGATTGCCAGAGATATTGTTAGATTGGTTCCATCATGGCAAGTACATGTAAATTGCAAACTACTCGTATTTTGATATACTCTTACTATTTGGTATATACCTCTCCTGTTCAGTATATAGTAGTCCATAATCTAGTGGCTATTTATTGGCTTTACCCTCATCTTGTTTGCTGTAATGTAGTTAAGGTGGTGATTCCCTTTGGTCACAAAAGTTTGCACCGTTATTACTCGTTCATTACTTGGAGTTTAGAAGCCATTTTTATATCAAAATGTAGCTTGACATTTTCTCTTTTTAATGCATACCATGAAACTAATGTTGCTTTTTTAAAATATTTTTGACACATTTTAGAAGAAGTATAATTTTCCAGATTTTTTGCAGACTCAAGTAAATTTTTTCGCGAGACATCAGTTATATCATTCGATAACTCCATCAAATAGCTGGGGACGATTTTTTATTTATTGTGAAATCGCTTTTCGTTATAGAGAAATAAGCTGAAATGTGTGCGTAACCTGTATTTTGCCTACTTTTTCCAAACTTGTCAAGCGATTACTTTAGCTAGAAAGCAGTAATCAAGGTAACTAAAAAATCGTCCCTGGGTATATTTGTGCAGAACTCATTTGTTAAGTAGCAGCCCTCCAAGTTGCATGGTGAATGCTCCACAATCTTTGGAAAAAAATTGGTCGTGTTTTTGCAAAAACTACATTTTTCATGGTAGCAGCCTACGGGATAGCTGTTGGAAGACGATCATCCATCGGATAATTTGCCCCTGTGAGACCTTCAGATCGACGCCTTTAGTTTGATTTACCGGCTTGTGTAGTTCAAGAAATGATGGATTATTTGATTTTTGCAAAAATGACAAGTTTTCGACGCCAAAACAAGAAAATCGGCTATAGCGCACGCTAGAGAAAAGCTAGAAAGTTGCTTTAAAAAGCAAAAATGTGAAGCTCAACGAGATCTTTCAAATGAATATAGTCATGACTGTATAGCTGCTGCCAAACTTTCAGAAATTGGGAAAAACCGCCCTGATCGGAAATCTCGAATTTTTGAACCGGGATTGCGCGGAGGGTGTTAGAACGCTAAAAGAATGTATTTCGGAGAGTTTCGCCAAATTTTATCCTGATTTGCGCCGCCAAACAACAATTTGTGCCCAAAAGGAATCACCACCTTAAACGTGTTTGCTTTTACTGTTATCAAGAGCACATAATAACAAAGAGTGTGACAAGTGTTATTTGGCCGGGAACAACGGCTACCTTAGTATCGCCATTTAATTTTTTGCCAGCTTGTGTTTGCAAACAGGCAAAAGTTCACCATTCCTATAATTGTTGGTGGTTTTATTGGCCGTGTCTCAAATTTTGCCTATTCAAATTCTGTCGTTTCGGTTCCTAAATGGAAAAATTAAATACATTGTGTGTAAATCAATAAATAGATATCTACATATATATAGATAATATAAAATAAAATATATTATAGTTGGTGCGCTTTACAGTTCAATGTAATGTAAGCTAAAGCTTTGTATAGAATTTTTTGGGTTGTGAAGCTAGAATTAGTTCTTTTCTTGTGTTACTTTTCCTAATGGATTTTGTAGATAGATTGTCATGCACGATATATTTAATCAATTATACAGTACATATACGCACTGCTGTATATTTATTTTTATATGTTGGTTGTTTCTACAGTAAATGGGCATGGTTTAGATTAGGTAAGGTTTTAACACAGTCTTTTAACAAATAGGTAAACGCAGTTAAACGAGCCAGAAAGACCTAACTGTCCTCTTCGAGGAAGAATTCGAAAGATGTACTCCATTATGTCTGATATGAGAAGGACAGAATGCGGATTTGTCGGCTTCCTGTTTACAAAACATCTTTCCATTAATCTGATCGAATTTGTGTTGATTTTGCGCGTTTCTTCTCAAAAGTCTTGGCAAGATCGACGCAAGAGTGGTTTTTCATGCGTTTTCAGTTCAGATTCAGCTTCGACTCAAATTCGAAGCGGGTCAAAAAAGTTAGCTGTATTACGCTTATATTTTCCTAAACCAGATATTAACCACCGGCAAACTGTCCGGTTTTTGCCGACAATTAGGCTAATCCGATTGCATGGAAAACTCTACGGTGCGAGAGTCCCGAAAATTGAGCCCTAAGACTTCCTACCCTAGTAAAAGGTTAAAGGCATCATATTTTAATAACAGAAACTTACTAATTTATTGGCGATAAAGGATCAAAAAGACTCACAGCAAATACACAGAATAATACTAATGCCCGCCGGCCGACTATACTCCACGAAAGATACACCACAACTGACTAACTGATTTGGCTAATTATTGATATGGCCGAAGCCGAGAACTCCACACATTAGAGATGAAGAAATCAATCAAAAAGCGAAATACACTTCGCATGACGAATATTTAACACAGAGGTGTGCCGCTAAGACATTTTTCGGACTCAAGTCTACTAACATCACTGGCCGAGCCATGCCCGGGCCTGGGGCCAATGTTATCAACACCGAAACCCTGGTTTCGTCGCTAACCCGGGTTAAATTCATGTGTTAAAGATAGCAAGGATAACCCGGGTTAGCGACTTAACCCGGGTTTTGGCGTTGATAACATCCGCCCGTGGAGGCTCGCTTTATGGTCTTGAGGACTGACCTAGACGATCAGCCGGGCCCTGGCACAACTTACTGACACCACGCAGAATACTAACTATTATCAAGAGTACATAATGATAAGAGTATGACAAGTGTCACACTCTATGCATGCTGTGAAGAGCAAAACTATGCTATGCGCGCTATCGGCTGACGCCCCCCCCCCACAAATTGACCCCCTCTCACACCGCCCCTATGGGTACATAGTCCCAAACGGGGGTCACTCGCTTAGCATGTTTTCTAGATTCAAGTGTTAAACATACACGCTTAAACCCCTTCCTCAGATTGGGGCCCTGTTAATTTCAGCGTGTAATTATGCAAAGCACTGAGCGACCACCGTTTGGACCACGTACCCATATAGGGGCGGTGTGACAGGGGGTCAATTTGTGGGAGGGTCTGCATAGTTTTGCCCTTCACTGCATAGAGTGTGACGCTTGTCATACTCTTATCATTATGAACTCTTGCTATTATGATATAAGGGCCTTTTCGGGAGCGAGTTAAAGGAGCAAGGTTTAAGGTGGTGCGTGGTGGTATCCTTTTGTGCTGTGCTTTTGTGGTGGTTTTTTGAAACACTATAACTTTCGCAATTTTGGGAGTTGGAAACAGCTTTATACATCGTTTTAAAGCTTATAACCAGGAAATTCACATAAGCTTACGAAACCAGTAAAATCAGCAAAAATTGTCTGACACACTGACATCTGACAGGCTGACTATAGACCAAAAATCTTTGAACATAGATTTCTCAAAACTGTAGAATCGGTCAAAATTTCTTCTTGTGCCATGACATGAAGAACATGTGGGCCGAGGGACACTTTTTGTATTTGGCTCAACACGTCTCAATACTCCAGAAAATCCAGCAAATGTGCAGTGCAGGGTTCATGCGACCGGAAAAAACCGGGAATATTAGGGAAAAACGTGAAACACCGGGAAAAACCGGGAAAATGAGAAAGTCAGAGAAATTTTTTGTATTTTTGGTGTAAATTTAATGAATTTCAGATTAAATGTTGAAAACGAAGTTCAAGGTTAACTTACGAAACTTGCATTTCTTTTAGTTCTTACTATCTTTCTTCACGATAAGGCCGATTTTCAAATTCTTTGATCTCTTCTTATGTCCTTTCTTAATTTTTGTCACTATTTGGTTTTCTGGATTCTAATTGGATGAATGGTACAGAATTTTCTCAGAAAATGAAGCATGTTACACACTTTTGAGACAACTTGCCTGCTTCCGCCAAAATCATTCTAGAAATTATTTTTTTACTTTTACGAATATGAGCTAACTAGATGTTGAAGCCTAGCTTGTGCTCCCGCAAAATTGCTAAATTTGACCTATTATATGTTTTTTGAGAAGTGCACGAATAACCTTAAATAATATGGTTGTATTAACTATTCAGCTCTGCTTAAGGTGGTGATTCCTTTTGGGCACATATTGTTGTTTGGCTGCGTAAATCAAGATGAAATTTGATGAAACTTTCCGAAATAAGTTGTTTTAGTGTTCTAACACCCTCCGCTAAATCCGGATTCAAAAATTCGAGAGCTCCGGTCAGAGTGGTTTTTCCCAATTTCTGAACGTTTGGCAGCTGCTATACAGTTATGACTGTATTCATTCGAAAGATCTCATTGCGCTTCACATTTTTGCTTTTTAAAGCAAGTTTCCATCTTTTCTCTACCGTGATATATAGCCGATTTTCTTGTTTTGGCGTCAAAAACTTGTTATTTTTGCAGAAATCAAATTATCCAGGTCTCACAGGGACAAATTATCCGACGCATGATCGTCTTCCAACTGCTATCCTGTAGGCTGCTATCATAAAAAATGTAGTTTTTGCAAAAACACGACCAATTTTTTTCCAAAGATTGTGGAGCATTCACCATGCAAGCTGGAGGGCTGCTACTGAGCAAATGTGTTCTGCACAAATATACCCAGGGACGATTTTTTAGTTGCCCCGATTGCTGCTTTCTAGCTAAAGTAATCGCTTGGCAAATTTGGGAAAAGTAGGCAAAATACATGTTG